>JAKCPI010016147.1:0-23118 GCA_023213315.1 Euborellia annulipes
TCCAACTGGACCTTGACTTAATATTGCCCCTATGCCACAGCCACTGGCATCAGTTGTTAACACATAAGGCTTTGTTGTATCTGGATAAATTAAGATCTGGTGGGTTGGCAATTTTTCTTTTAAATTTTCAAAAGCTTCTTGTTGTTTATCTCCCCATTCATATTCTTGATCTTTCTTTAATAGAGTTGTTAACGGTTGTGCAATTTTCGAATAATTTTCTATAAATTTTCTGTAATAGTTTGCTAAACCCAAAAATGACCTTAACTCCTTTTGATTCTTTGGCCTTGAATATCCTTGAATTGATCTAACTTTTCTGGGTCAGGTTTCACACCTTCCTCTGATATTACATGACCTAAATAATTTACTTCTCTTCTTAATAAATTACATTTCCCTGGTTTTATTTTTAATCCATAATATTTTATTCTTTTAAATATTTCTATTAATTTTCTATTGTGATCTTCTAGGCTGTTTCCAAAAATAATTATATCGTCTAAAAATACTAAACATTTTAATCCTTGTAGCCCTGTTAAAATATTATTCATTAATCTCTGAAATGCAGGTGCGGATCTTTTACACCCAAATGGCATTCTGATAAATTCATAATGTCCTGACTCTGTTGAAAATGCTGTCTTTTCTTGATCTTCTTCTCTCACTTTTATTTGATGGTAACTTTGCTCTAAGTCGATTGTTGTAAAATATTTTGACTTTCCTAACGAATCTAAAAGTTCATTTATATTTGGTAACGGAAATGCATCGCCTTCAGTTATATTATTTAATTCTCTGAAATCAACTACTACTCTATGTTTTGGTTTGCCATCCTCTGATTTTTTTGGAACGACTAGTATCGGAAAATTCCAAGGTGATACTGAGTCTTTAATTATTTCATTTTCTAACCAATTTTCAATTTGCTTTTTCACTACTTCTTTATGTGCAAAAGGAAGTCTGTATTGTTTCTGATGTATTGGCTGTTGTCCCTCCTTCATTGGAATTGTGTGCTCGGCCACCTTCTCATCTACTGCTGTTAACATGTCACCTTTCAAATAAAATATTTCACTAAATTCTTCACAAATTTCTAAAATTGTATTTCTCTCTTCTTTACTTAAATGATCTAGCTTTAATGATTCTCTTAATATTTTTAATCTATTGCTACTTGCTTCATTTATTTTTCTACATTGAGCTGTATCTATTTCCTCGCTTTTTACCTGTTCAATTTGCATCGTTGGAATTTCTATCTCCTCATCTTCGTCTGTAGTATTTAAAATATTTATCATGCATTTCTTATCTTTTGGTTTCACACAACAACTTGCTATATAGATTCCATCTTTTATCTTTTGTTTATTTATTATCCCTTGTTTATCTGAATCGGTCCTCACTTGGATCCAATTAAGTGCCCTTGACTTTAATTTCTTCGTTTGGAGTTGCCTTTCTCTTTCATTCATCTTCTCCTCTTTTTGCTCCTCCGGGACTCTCTCTCTTTCGTCCTGGAAAGGATTCCCCGTCACGACTGTGCTGCTGCATCTGGACTCTCTCCTTCTCTTTCTCTCTGTCGAACGTCCTTCAAATATTTTATCTTATCTGATTTATTTCCTCTCCCTATTTTAATTTTTATCCCTGCAATTTCTAGACTTTTGTCACTATAGTCAATTTTTCCTTCATATTTTTCTAGAAAATCCACCCCTAGTATTCCGTCATACTGTACTGGAAAATTATCCGACACTACATGAAATATGTGTTCAATTTCTTTATTTCCTATTGTTATTTTCGCTTTTACTTCTGCTAGCGTTTCGTGTTCTCCTCCCAGTCCTGTGATTTTTATTTTATCTCTCCAACAATCTGCTTCTTCATCTAATGCATATTTCTTTACAAGACAAACTTCTGCTCCCGTGTCTAATAATAATTCTAAATATCCCTTTTTCGCTTGCTCTACCTTTATTTTAATATTTTGATCTTCTTTATTTGATTTTACATGATTTGCTTCATCTTCCTGTTTATTTTCATCTTTTAATTCCCCTATATTTTTCACATTTCTATTTGTATCCTCCTTCCTACTGTTGTTACTATTGCTGCTGCTACTGCTATTATTATTACTGCTGTTATATCTATTTCCTTGATCTCGATTAGATCGATTTCTACAATCCCTCGCATAATGACCTGACAGGTTGCAAATAAAGCATCTAGGTATTGAAAATTGACCTTGACTGCTATTCTCCCCTGTCCTGCCTTTATACCTACAATCTTTCTCTTCATGATTTTCCCTTCTGCATAACCTACATATTTTTCTATTGCTTCTATAGTTTGCTGTTTTCCCTCTGTCTATTTCTCTATTATTATATTTTGCCCGTCTATAATTCTCTTTTAATCTTTCTTCTTCAACTGCCTCCCTTATCGCTATCTCTAATTGATCTGCATTTCTCGATTTTACTATTATTCTTAAATCTTCATTTAAACCTTCTTTAAATATTTCTAACGCTTGTTTCCTAAGGAATAGTTGCAACGTTCTTCTGCTTGTTTCATTTCTTTCATCCCTTAATGTAGCTTCTATTAATTCCATTAATAGGTTTTCTATTCGGCTCCCGAATAATTGGGCTGATTCACCTGGCCTTTGCCTGCTGTTATTAAATTCATTTTGTATTGAGAACAGTGAGCGTTTTTCCCCATATAATTTCTTTAATGTTATCTTTAACTCTTCATATGTATTTATTTCCTTATACAATATTGCTTGAAGGGCCTTCCCCTTTATCTTTACACCTTTTATTGCCTCTAAAAGGGCCATTCTATTATTCGCGCTTATACTGGAAAAGACATAGTCACATGCACTTATAAATTCCCGCAAATCACATTGCGACTTTCCCTCGAAATTAGGGATCATATTTCTTGCTTCTTTCAAACTTAAATTGTCTCCCTGGACATCTCTTTCTGGGATATCTCTTTCTTGGATATCTCTCCCACCCTGTGAGAGTTGCACTTCTTCCCGAGCATTAGGATAATTACTAGGTTGCCAAGAAACTCCCCTGGGATTGACAGAAAGCCTTGAATCGTAATTCGTCCCTGGATGTCCCCCACAAGCTATCCTGGAGTTAGCAAAATGCCTTGGATCCGAAACATCACTTACTGACAGTTCGTGTGCTCGAATCTCACCCCCTGATTGCCCCGGAACAATTGTTTGGTCTCCTAACTCCCTTTCATTACCTTGCTCATTCCCATTCTTTTCATCCTTTCTGCTATTTTCATTCTGTTCATTTTCTCTGCCTGCGCTATTGCTATTACTGCCATTATTGCTAATTTCTTGATCTTGGGGATCACTATTCTCTACATCTGTTTGCGCTGTTTCGTTTGCGCCCTCTATTGAGCTACCTGCTCCCCTGTTTTTGTTTACGTTTCTATCATTCATTTTTCTCTTTTGAGTTTCCTTAGTTTTCTTAGTTTCCTTAGAATTTTGACTCGATTAAATTTTCAAAATTCTAATTTTAAATTTTGTTTTCTACCTTTTGAAACCAATTTGAGCTTATATCTGTGTATTGACTCACCGTAGTTGCTCTCGGAGTCGCCTTGGAGATTCGCCTGGTCCGCCCTTTTGATTGCTGGCTGCAGACACTCTCGAGTTCGGCTGCTGTGTTTTGCTGCTCGCGGTTCTGTGTTGACCGCTTTTCTTTCTTCTTTCTTCTTTTTTTCTTTCTTCTCTCTTGTTTCTTCTTTCTTGTTTCTTCTTTTATTTTAATTTCTCTTCTTGTTTCTCTTGTAGCGTTTATTATATTGTGTATTATATTTTCTCACACAGCTTGTTTAATTTATCTCACCGCTGACCACCATTTGTTGTGTGGGGGTTTCTACTTCTACGTAGTTCTCCCAGCCCACAGATGTTGTGTTGAGTCCCAACTATATCTTTTAATTATTTAGTTGCTCGCTGTTGAGACTCGCCGTTGTTAATGCTGCCACCACTCAGGTAATTGCAGGTACCTGAGAACCTACTCTTAAAGAGTTGATGATGGGGAGTCCAATGAATACTTTGATTATATTTTAATGATGTTTAATAAGTGAATAAGTAAATAAAATTACAGTTGATTATATAAAGTTGAATAAGTAATAAATGAAATAATATAATTGATGAAATAATTGATTGGTAGAAAATAATTTGTTGTTCTTAGTCAATACACCGATGATGTTATTAGTGTGGTGTTCGCACTGGTATAAGCTGCCCTGCCCTTGTGTCTTGGGCCTTTTATTAACTTTAGAGAGAGACGACAAATCATCACTCTCTTTGTGTGTGCAATCTTAGCTGGGTCAGTTGTTTATCTTATTTCGGAAAAAGAGTCCACGTGCAGGATGTTTATATTATCCTGGCATCTTTATTACCCTATTAGTCGAATTTATCGGTTATCTATCAATGAAAGAAATCTTTCTTATTTGTCCCTGAATTTTATATTATCAATTCAATTGCTGAATAATACTAATTACATTTTCAAAAATCTCGCGCACAACATCTTGTACTTTCAAATAATGATCACCAGTTACTCGACATTTTTTTTCTGTAGTGACTTTTCTAAAATTTAACTACTCAATGTTATCTTGAATCTCTTTGGGCAATATTTTTACTTTTCGACCACTTTTTCGGGGAGGGGTCGTGGATTTTCCCCAAATTTTAGTATGTTGTAGTACTTAAAAAAGTATGATTGTTTGCCAATCCTCTGCCCTCAAAGGGCTCCTGGTTCAGAGAAAACCCCATTAGAATGCCTAATAATGGTCATTTTTGCCTCCTTTTCAAAGGCCGATGTCTCAAAGACCAGTCAATCGAATTTGACTCTTCAAGCGTCAAGTTTTTTTGTAATACCTTCTAGTTCTTAGATAAAACCCCCCATATATATATACTTATATATCCTTTAGACTTGAAATTACAAACGAGCATCCATCATCTTCTTCAGATTCACTTTCTTCTAGAGTATTTATTTTCTTAGTAGGGCAAGCCTTGGTGAAGTGTCCTCTTCTAATACATTTTCTGCAGGTCTTTCTTTCCAAAACCTGGGTATTGCTTAGGTAACATCGGCAACAATTAAATTTTTCATTCTTCTTTCCTTCATTGTTAAATTTTTACTTTTATTTTGTTTTTATTAAAATTTTGGGGATTTTGTGGACCTTTCTTCTTAATTTCATTTATTGTTGGTTCTTTCATCTCATTTACTTGAATTTTCACTAATTCTTTTGACTTGAATAATTTTAGTGCCTTATTATAAGTAAGATTATTTTCTGCTAGAAGTTTCTCTTTTAAATCATTAGCTGCCAACTAGAATCCAATCTTTAATATAAAGTTCGCTCCCACCAGAGAGCGCTGGCGTGCTTTGCCGATTGAATGAGAAGAAAAAATTGAAAAATTTGACCATTTTCAAATGACTGCCAAAATGGCACCAATAGACTTAGGACATTTTACCCAATCATGATAGATAGGTATTTTCATTATCTTTAAAACGCTTCCCGGTAAATTAAA
The DNA here is from genome assembly GCA_023213315.1 of Euborellia annulipes. NCBI lineage: Eukaryota > Metazoa > Arthropoda > Insecta > Dermaptera > Anisolabididae > Euborellia > Euborellia annulipes. The sequence continues at coordinate 5,480 of JAKCPI010016147.1, forward strand.
ATCCATCGAGTAGGGTCTGAGAAACAGCCGATTGAAAAAGATCATTTTTGCAAAAATCACGTTTTTTCGCATTTTCTAACTAGTAGCCTAGTTCTTTTTCCTGGCAATCTCAATTTAGCTAGAGATAGTTCTTAACATGTAAAAAAATCTCACAATGGAAATTTTCTCGGCTTCCGCCTCTTTATAACTCAAACGAACCTCTGAAAATCGGATATTTGGCTTCTCAAGTGAGCCAGTACACCCTTTTGTTATCGCTTATTTTTGTCACTTTGGTAAAATCTAAACACTTGGCATGATACAGAATATAAAAGTAGACATTGATTCCTTCAATTTGGGCACTGGACAAAGTTCCCCCGAGGTCAAGAACCAAAAATTATGCCAGTTTTAAAAATCGTTTATCGATTGTCAGTATGTAACTATGAGTCTTTGGGCCATAGCTCAGATCTAGAGTTTCTGCCTTTTATGCTAGGGGGTCAAGGGTTCGCTTCTCGTCTCATGGGACAAAAATTGTCAAAAGTGGTCGAAAAGTAAAAATATTGCCTACTTGTATTGAGGATGATCTTAAATTGATTTATTTAGCTCAGCAATATCTCTATTAAAAAGAAATTTTCTTTTATAGGGATTCACCATAATATATTTCTTTTGGAAAGAGATTGATCAAGCATTGGATCATCTTGATTATTTATCAAAGAATTTTGCTGAGGAACTCTGCCCTGAAGAAGAGGAAAAAGAGCAAAGAAAAATGAAGAAATATTTAAAAACTTACGCTATTATTTATTACATATTTTGTATGATGGCCCTTGTTATGTGGCCCCAACGAGGCCTTTGTATTTGGTTTTGCCTGGCGAATCAGAGAACGATTTAAAAGGGCATCTACCAATCGAGAATTACATCCTTGGAAGGTTGAAACGCAGCAAGCGTATATTTGGACGTTTCTCTTTCAGAGCGTTGGTTTCGTTGTCCTTTGCTCCATCTATGGCTCCGCTAATCCTTTGCACATCTCCTTGATGTATAACATCGCGGTGCATTTCAAGTTGTTAAACGCAGCTTTTTTTGAGACCGCCTGTCACCACTAAGAGATTAACAGCATGCATTCAATATCATAACGGGATCTTCAAGTAGGTAAAAAAAAAAAGCATTTCCCGAGAGTGAAAACTTTATTCTCACTCAGTCACTTTATTTTTTCTATTCAGACTTTCTAAGAGCATCGAGAAAATCTCTGGATTAGAAATATTCGTTCAATGTTCGACTTTTGTTTATTCTCTGGGATTCCTAGGGCTTTATGTCATCGATTGTAAGTAATCCATTTAAGAACTACTTCCATTAAAAACTCCAAAAAATGCATCTTTACTTTCTCTTACCTATATATGTTAAGGTGGGCGTCTCGAAGTGCTTGCTGATTTTGAAAGGGGTTGCAGCCACAATTCTAAAGCTATCGACCTCATTTTTTTTTATTGAAAGCTATTTAAGAATATCTACAACTTATAGAAGCCCTTTTTTGATTTTCGAATTTTTTTTTTTAGATTAATCACATTAAATAAAAGATATTTTTTAAAAATTTCGGTCTATATCTTATAGATAATCAAATTAGTAATCATTGTGTTATAGGAATAATTAATATTTTGCCTTTAATTAATTAGCTGGAGCCTTTCAAATGAAATGGAATAAATCGCTTGTTTCCCTATGGGAAGAACTAACGCCATCTCTTGCCGCCTAGAGTAACCAACTTCTCAATCGGCTGTTAACGGTTTTTTTTTTTTAAGACGCGGACCTTAATATACCGGGTGGGCCATTAGTGCGTGGACGGAAGATTGTGGGCTTATTAACGGACATTTTTAAATTTTGTTGATGGCACATAATGTGGGGCCTTTAGGGCTACAAATTAAAAATATTTTTGTTTCAAATGCACTTTTTATACAGGGTGACCCATATCAAAGTTATGTTTTTTTAAATGGAACGCCCTATATATTATTGCATATTTGGATTCTGCGGCCAATTTTAGTATGAGTTTATGTCATGCAATGTATTCTAAAACAAACCGTTTAGCCGCAAATCGGGTTTTTGTGAAAAAACTGCTGTCTGAAAAAAATTGAATATCGAGCGAACCATAAAACTTAGGGGACTGTTCTTTTGGGAGATTGTTAACCATGAAATGTACTAATGTAGGCCAGATGGGTAACCCGGAATTATTCTTGTGTTGGGAGATATGGCTATACCAATTTGGAAAATTTCAAACATGGATAATTTTATTTTTTCAAATGGAACATGCTACTTTTTTTGATGCCAAGAGACGTGAAATTTAATTCTCTTTCTAATGACATAAGGTTGTCTATATCTATCTTTGGTAGTTTTCTTTTTATTCCAAAATATCTGATAACGAAAAAAAAAAAAATACATTTATTATAGACAAAACCATTTCAAAAAACAATCCAAACGCAAACAAAATTGTAATAAATGGGGGGGAAATGATCTGCTAAATATTCAAAAATGTATTTAAATTTCCTTTAAAATCATTTATTTTAACTTCTCGAAAAAGAAATTAGGGTTATGTTTAGGTTAGGAGGTGCGCCATCTTGTTGAAAAATCATAACCCGAATTTGGGCCAAGCAGGACTTTTCTTGAGGAGTTCTAATAAATGATTTTGAGAAATTTAAAAGACATTTTTCGATTATTCAGCATATCTTTTCCATTTATTACAATTTTGTTTGAGTTTGGATTTTTTTTTAAATGGTTTTGTCTATAATAAAATGTATTTTTTTTTTCGTTATCAGATATTTTGGAATAAAAAGAAAACTACCAAAGATAGATATAGACAACCTTATGTCATTAGAAAGAGAATTAAATTTCACGTCCCTTGGCATCAAAAAAAGTAGTATGTTCCATTTGAAAAAATAAAGTTATCCATGTTTGAAATTTACCAAATTGGCATAGCCATATCTCCCAACATAAGAATAATTCCGGGTTACCCATCTGGCCCACATTAGTACATTTTATGATTAGTAAGATCACAAAAGAACAGCCCCCTAGGTAATATGGTTCGCGAGATATTCAATTTTTTTCAGACAGTAGTTTTTTCACAAAAACCCGATTTGCGGCTAAACGGTTTGGTTTGGAATACATTGCATGACATAAAGTCATACTAAAACTGGCCGTAGAATCCAAATATGCAATAATATATAGGGCGTTCCATTTAAAAAAACATAACTTTGATATGGGTCACCCTGTATAAAAAGTGCAATTGGAACGAAAATATTTTTAATTTGTAGCCCTAAAGGCCCCACATTATATACGATCAACAAACTTTAAAAATGTCCGTTAATAAGCCCACAATCTTCCGTCCACGCACTAATGGCCCACCCGGTATATATTAACATATATACCTAGGTAAGAGAAAGTAAAAATTTCTATTGCCATTGACTCAATTTATAGCTTCTGAGCAACATATTCACGGAACACAAGAGAGGCATCTTCCCAGCATCCCTATGCTGTTCAGATCACGACTAACAGAACAAATCAATTTCATTCTTCCTTTGTCCCCGTGACCTCCCGTGATTGGAACAAGCTCCCTGCGTCTATCTTCCCCAAAACCTACAATCTTCAGACTTTCAAGTTTAACCTCAACAGGCATCTTCTCAGTTCCCGCAGTTGAGTTTCCCTTTATGCTTCTCCTTTTGTTTTTATTTTCTTCCTGGCTGCATGTGACTATTGGTCATTATAGGTCTTCGGACCTTATGCACCCATTCCAAAAAAAAAAGATTAAAATTTTAATAAATTTTCATCTCTAAAAGGCTGACACTCAGTTCGAGTTAAGAGTTACACTATTTAATGTAAATAACATTATAATTAATAACAGTTTTAAAGTTTTAATGGAAATCGCCCTGTTGCCTTTAAACAACTAATTTGACGAACATTTATTTGTTATTTGCCTGCGCCAGTATATTAATATAAATTCTTGACATGTCCCATCACCAGTCAGCTGAGTGGGCAGTAAATGCGGCCCTGCTATTCATAGGAATTTGAATCCAGTAAAAGATCTATCTATTCTCCTGGATTTAGTCAGGGGTCTATTAAATTTATGTCCTTCTACGTGTTCTCAATGCATAATTTGTATCCCTTTGTAAATCTTAAATCTCTATACATATAAGGGGTTCAGAGCAAAAGTGATCCAAGTCCATTTTTTACTTTCTCTTACCTCCATATAGGTTAATATACATATATAGAGAGAAAGTATTAGATTCATGTTAAAAATTCGATGTCGAGATTTTGATGGATCTTCGCGTTTTTAAAGTGAAACTTTTATTTGATGGTCTCAAATTTTTTTCACTCTTCTATCAGCATGTCGCGTTACAAGCCGTGACGTCAAAAACCATAACGCTACAAGCCATAACGTCACAAGCTGTGACGACAAAAATGTATTCCATTAACCATCGATTGTAAGTTTTTGTAATGAAATGTATTTAAAAAAATTCTTGTTAAACTTTTATTAAATATGTTTGTCTCATTGATCATAGGTCCTGAGGAAGGGCGCGATTTGCGTCCGAAACGTCGGCGATCGTAATAAAATTAGATAAAAATTGATTGAATTTTTTGTCTGATTTCTTTCCTGGCTGCCATCCTACTCATATCTAAAAATAGGAAATTTGAAATTTAATATATATGACTAATTATAAAAAAATAATTGTGAGATTTAATTATTAAATTTTTAAATTGATAAAATATAATTTTTAAAATAATTTAAAATGATTCAAATACTAAATAAATATTGTTCTCAGTTTTTAACATGCGTCTATTGATTTCCCCATTTTCCAATTATTAAGTTAAAAGGCGATTTTAATACCCTTAATTGAATAATTTTCTGAAAATTTTCAGTTAAACGCCTAAGATCCGAAAAAAAGTTTCACTTGCATCGTGGTTTCATAAAACCACACAATGATTTTTATTTAATAATTGTTACGATTTCTCCCATTGTAGGCTGATGATAAAGACGAAATCAGGCCACGCGGCTAGTTTCTACAAATTTCACCTACAACTCCAGGTTGACACTCTCTAATTTAAGTAAAACAAAAACGCCAAAAGAGTGAAATTTATTTTAAAAATAAACATTTCTAGTAAACAAGTGGGAAGTAGCAATATTTCGCTTGTTTGTTTGATTATATATATTTATTTTTTCCAATTTCATTTTATCTTCAAATAAAATGAAATATTCAACCGGTGGCTGCCAGAGAGAGAGAGAGAGAGAGAGGGGGGGAGCTAAAACATTTCATTCCATCCTACACAGCAAGTAAACTATCAGAGAGAGCTAATTGTGAAATCATAGCTCTTGAAATTCAACTAAAACCATTTATTGTTTGCTAATTAAATTGAAAATAAAATAAAAAAATATTCTCTCAATGAATTTAGATTAATTTCATTCCATTTGGATGTTCAGTTTATATTAACTAGCCGTGCCGCCCGCCTGTGACGGGTACACTCGCTTTTTTTTTTTTTTTTTTTTTTTTTTTTTTTTTTTTTTTAAAAACATTCACACTTTTTTCTCATTCACACTCACACTCACACACACATTCACACTGTCTTTTCGGCAGCTCAGGCCATATAAGACATTTACGATAACCGTTATTTATGAATTTATATATATTAGGGTCCAGGCCACTCGCTTTTTCTTAACTATAAAAAAAAAAACAATTATTATTACTATTCCAATCCAATGCCTCCTTGAGAATTTGTTTACATTCATATAGAATACATAATGCAAAGAATACATAAATATTTCTCTATACATTTCCTATGGGAGAAATTATAACTTAAAGAATTAATAACTCAAAAAGTTATAGGAATTTCAGGATGAAAATAATTTTCCTGTATTCCTTAGAAGGCCCTCTTTAAGCATATAAAATTTAGTTTCGAAATTCCAACTCGAAGGGCAAATAGAGCTTGACAGACAGACAGACGGACATTATCGAAATATATAAATAGATTGTTTTTGGATAGGGACTAAATTTTTACTTTCTCTTACCATATATATGAAATATATATAGAGAGAAAGTATTGCTATCATGTCAAAAATTGGATGTTGAGATTTTGATGGATATACATGTTTTAAGATCCCATGAATCCAAAAAAGGTCCCGCAAATTGGTCTGTCTGTGTGTGCGTGTTTGTGTGTAACGATTTTAGGCATGAAGGAATTGAACTAGGAGGTTGAAATTTTATATTTAAGTTAGGTACCCTCCCGGGCACTTAAAATATGTTTTTAAACAAAATCGGCAAAAAAGTAATAGTACTTTACTGATGTACTTTTTTTCGATTTTCTCAAAATTTACTCCAACGGTTTTGATAAAAATTCAAAAATCAACTATTTTTTTTACATGCTCTTTAAAATGTATATATATTCTCATTTTGCCATTGAAATATTCTGAAGCACACTTTACTCTTTTACACTTCATAAGAAAGATAGGAAAAATGGTTACTCTGATAACAAAATATAAATATTTTTCTTTGTTTATAAATTTTATATCTTTGTCTACCAAGGGTCGCGGGTTCGGATCCCAGGCAGTCCGATAATTTTATTTAAGCCATTTGGATACCTTAAATAAGAATGCCTGGACCAAGGGCGGATACAAGGGGGGGGGGGTAAAGGGGGTAATCCCCCCCCCCGAGATTTGAAAAATACCTTTTTTTCGCAAAAAAATTTATTTTTAACGTAAAATTTTAAAAATTAATACTTGAAAATTTGATTTGTATTTATATTCTGGCAAACAAGTACAGAATGCGCCTTTAAATTACTGAAATTAAGTGTAATTAATAGTGTGCTGTGCGACGAGTCACACCAGATTACCCCCCCCCCCCCCGAGAAACACCTCTGGATCCGCCCTTGGCCTGGACCCCCAATAGATATATTCATTAACAACAGTTATCGTCAAAGTCTTAAATGGCCTAAGTTGCCGAAAAGACTGTGTGAAAGTGTGTGTGGTGTGAGTGTGAATGAGAAAATAGTGTGAATGTTTTTTATTTATATATTAAAAAAAAAAAAAAAAATTATGTCTGGAATTAAAATGTACTCTACTATCGAAAACTAAATGTATGTGGACACCTAAAATCTGGTGGGACAAGCACAGAACACAACTATCGATTACCGAAGGTAAGAGAAAGTTGTGTGCTGTGCAATCACCCCAGATTTTTTTACATACATATCTGTTAAAACTCTATGCGTTCATTTTTATAGTCCGAATATAAACTTGCTTGAAATTAAAAAACATTTCATTCATAAGCCTATAATTAAAATTTTCACGCCAAGAGTAATAACTTCGTTTTTTTTTTTTTTTTTTTTTTTTTTAATCATTAAATATTTTTAATTGTTAATAAAAATAAAATACTGATGTTGCCAGCATATATCCGGTCGACTCATATTAAACAATTCTTAATATTTTTCTTTTTAGTAAAGCTAAAAGATTTATATAAAAAATAAAGAAGGGAAATTTTTTTTTACATAATTAGAGGTGAGGAAGCTTTTATATGTAAACTTAAAAAAAAATCTGGTGTGACTGGCGCACAGCACACAACTTTCTCATACCTTAGGTAATCAAAAGTTGTGTTCTGTGCTTGTCCCACCAGATTGTTTATGTCGACATATATTTAGTTTAGTTTTCGACAGTATGGTACATTTGAATTTTAAGATGTAAAATTTATAAGTAATATTTATACTTTGTTACCATAGCAACCATTTCTCTTATCTTTTCTATGAAGTACAAGAGTAAAGTGTGCTTGTGTGAGGATAAAATGAGAATATACATTTGAGAGAGCATCTAAAAAATAATTGATTTATGAATTTTAAACAAAGTTGGAGCGAATTTTGAGAAAATCGAAACAAACTGAAAAAGTGCATCAGTAAAGTATTAGTACTCTTTGGTCGATTTTGTTCAAAAGCTTCGTGTCACGCCCCATGGGGGTGCCTAACTTAAATATAAAATTTCAACCTCCTAGCACTTTTCGTTCCTGAGATATTTTGTTCACAGACAGACAGACAGACAGACCATGTCGCGAAAACCACTTTTTTGGATTCAGGGGACCTCAAAACGTGTATATCCATCAAATTCTCGTCATCGAATTTTTGACATGAATCCAATACGTACTTTCTCTCTCTATATATTAACATATATATAGAGGTAAGAGAAAGTAAATGCATGAGGAAGAAGCATTTTTGAATTTTTCATTCCATTCGTAGACACTCCCGTGTAACAAGACACTGTGCCGATGGATTTTCGCCCCTGATACACCTTCCGACCACAAAACCCGGATAACTGCTAGATGTTCCTCTTTGGTGTAAACTTCTAATGGAGCGGCCATGATCTATCTGCAACAAAAGAAAGACCAATGGAGGAATTAGGATCAAACTTTCTTAGCAGGACCGCGACATCATAACATTAAAATAAACTAGGACAGAATATAGTGTGAACAATGTGAGAAAAGTTATAGTTACATTACGGATAATTTTTGACTTACCCTAGTATCAGGGCCGGATCTAGGGGGGGGCAGTGGGTGCATGTGCCCCGGGCGGCAGAAATCAGGGGGCGGCAATTAAAGAAAGATTTACTAAAAAAAAAAAGGTAAAATGATATGAATTTTGTACAGAAAATTTTAAGAAGGGGGCGGCAAATTAAATTTTGCCCCCCCCTAAAAAATCTCGTAGTTCCGGCCCTGCCTAGTATTAATTATATAATTAAATTAAATACTTCCAAATAAATCTCGATATATTCTTTGAAATCTTGAAATGCATTTTTTTTCATTTTTTTTTAAAATAACTCCTGAACTACTGAACGGATTGACATGAAATTTGCTCCAAGTCTAGAAGCTATCGTTCTAATTATTATGGCTGAGTTTCAAACGATTTGTTTCAGAGGAAGCTGAAAAAACCGTGGTTCAAGATAATAATTTACCGCTTATTTTTACCGCTCCCTGGGGTCCGATTCACTTCTAGTTTTAATATCTTCTTAGGCGCACTTAGGACTACAAATTCGCCAAACCTCATCCTAATCCGAACAATAGAGAAACAAGCAAAATAAACACATCACATACACACAATTCTCGCATTCCTCTACCATTGTTCAAAGAGACTTTATTTAAATATAGAATTTGTATTATTTGTAAAATGTAAGAGGAAGTATTAAATTATTTCCCTCTGAATGATTTCCCTCAAAAATTGTATTGCAATTATAATTTAATCAATATTCTAATTACTTCCATTTATGGTTAGTTTCCCGGATTAAATTTCATTTTAGAAGCTACCTACCCTGTTTAGTTAACTGGATATTAATTAAATGAGAAAAGTGGAATCCAAAATTATTTAAAAAAAAAAACTCTGGTGTGACTGTTCGCACATCACACAAATTTCTCGGTAATTGAAAGTTGTGCTCTGTGCTTGGCACACCAGTTTTTTTTTGTGTTATTATATATTTAGTTACCGGGGGCATCGGAGATGCAAAAGGGGGCATCATTTTTGCTTAGAGTAGAGGGAAATCAAAAAAATGCGCCTCGCTTTTCTGATTTATATAAAAGCGAGGAAATATTTTCACTTAAATTAAAACACCTACAGAATTTTATTTGTTTCATATATCCCTCTCTTTTATATGAATCAGAAAAGCGAGGCGCGTTTTTTTGATTTCACCTCGACTCTGGGCAAAAATATTTCGAGGCCCCCCTTTTCGCATCTCCGATGTTTTTGGTTGAGATTTCACTTCTTTTTGTGAAATATTACATTTAAATATTATTCATTATTGTTTACAAAATATTAAGTTATACAATGAATAGATCTTTTATTATTCATTGAAAACATTCTTCTTCTTCTTCTGTCCCTGCCCCATTCCCGCGATGCGGGGTCGGCGGACCTCAGTCTTTCCCTCCCACCCTATCACGCGCTTTTGCGACCAGAAGAAATAGGACAGACCGACCCGTTGCCTTGTCTGACGCCTGTTGAAAAGAGGAAGGAAGAGACAGACATACAAATAACTAAAGGACTGCCAATCCCAGCTCGAGCACCTCGTGGTCGCCATCCACGTACCCACAAGATGTGTGCCCCTGAGCGATCTCATTCAAAACAGTAAAAACTATAAATACATCGTTTGGTATCCATTCAAAACGTTAAAATATAAGATTTGACCAAAATCTCAAATTTAAGCCTCTGCCATTCTTTTTGGAAGATACATTTTTTTTTTTAATTTGTGCTCAAAATAATCCTTATTTATTCTATATAATGAAGAATTGGAGATATCAGCCGAATCGGGATTATCTAGATTCAATAAAACTCCCAGAATAAGACTTTTCGGCCTGAATTTATTTGGCCATCTTCAGTAATTGGGAATTAGAGGAGGAAGATAGCCAAATAAATTCTGGCCGAAACGTCTTATTCTGGGAGTTTCTAGATAATACCAATTTGGCTGATATCTCGATTTCTCCATTATAATCACATTACAGCCACAACATCAAAAAAGCAACTTATTTATTCTAATTTAATATAAAAAAAATTTGGATTTTTTGAAATATTCGCCCAGAAAGAGGAAAAGTTTCTCAAAAAAGTTTTCACGTCCCTATCTTTTATGGATTTAAAATATTTCTTGATAATATAGTCATAGGGACGAATCGTCTATTTAGCTATAACAAGAAAACCACTTAAATAAATTTATTTACTAAATTCATATATCCGAAAAATAAGGGTGTGCCGCCGGGAGCCGAACCACGGATCCATCGATTTGCGCTCAGTGTGCCCTTACCACTAGACCACAGCACAGTGCTTTTTCGGATATATGAATTTAGTAAATATTTAATTGTATAAATTTCGCGGCTCACGTACGCGATATGTATAATATTTTAAATATTATACATAATTTCTTATTTATTAAAACCACTTAATAACAGTAGATTACTTAGGTCAACTGCAAACCTCGAATCAAGGTCAAGGGCTATTTTTAGCCCACATCGAATATCTGAATGGCAACGCTGAGACTTTCACTCAAGGAGATAACCTTCTTATACACTATAATATTAGAAATGTTACCTTGCATCTCTCTAATGTTGTGTTGTTTTATTTCTTGGATAATCTGAACATTTGGAAATCCGAACAGTCCACAGCCCCAAGTATAATAGTTCGGATTACCGGAATTCTACTCTTGTGACAAACGGATCTTGAGATTGAGAACCCGAGTTGTATTGCAACTCGTTCTTTTTTTCATTTGTTCTGGTTTATTTACCCATAGTTGTTTTTCCTTCCATTATCCAATCTCAAGTCTCAGGTGTTTAATACTAGAGGTTTGTATTAGGATCTCCAATCACTTTAGTTAATTGTATTTTTGATTACCTACAACGGATTATACCATCTAATTTCCTCCCAAATCCAGATGTGTAATCACATCGAGAGTTCTCTTTTTCTTAAGAGATTTGGACAACATTTATTTTTTAAAGTGAAACTTTTATTTGATCCTCTCAAATTTTTTCACTCTTCTATCAGCATGTCGTGGTACAAGCCGTGACGTCAAAGGTCGTGACGCTACAAGCCGTGACGATAAAAATAGGATAGTTAAAATTTAATATATATGACGAATTATAAAAAAAATAATTGTGAGATTTAATTATTCAATTTTTACTTTCTCGTACCCTATATATGAAATATATAGGAGAGAAAGTATTGCGATCATGTCAAAAATTCGATGTCGAGATTTTGATGGATATACATGTTTTGAAGTCCCCTGAGTCCAAAAAAGTGGGTCCCACAAATTGGTCTGTGTGTGTGTGTGTGTGTGTGTCTGTATGTGTGGAACCATTTTTTTTAGCATGAAGGAGTTGAGCTACCGGGTTGAAATTTTATATTTAACTTAAGTACCTTTGAAGAATCTCAAAATAAGCTTTTGAAACAATATTGATTAAATCTCAACAACCAAAGCGATTTAACCAGAGAAACTTTATCTTCTTATATTAAAAGATAGGATATAAGAAATGAAATTTTCTCGGGTTAAGTCACGTTAAAAATTTAACAATTTCTCAATAAATAACATAAATGTACTGTGGAATATCTAAAATAGAATATCTGAAATGAGACCGAAAGTGATGTATTGAGATAGAATAAAAAAAACTAGTTTTATTGCCCAGCTAATAAACTAACTACAGATTTTCTTTTTTTTTTAGAAAAAAGAATCATCTAAACCTAAGGAACGTCGCCCCTTTGGTCGAGAGGTGGATTTACAAACAAATAGATTTGATGAAGCTCAGAAAAACGCAATTATTAAAAAAGCCCAAAATTTAAATAATAGATTTTCACAAGGAAAAGCAAATTTTTATAAGTACTGTATCATTTAAATGGCAGAGTTGAAGAATTCTTATTATAAAAACATCATTTCTTTTTAAAGAATTATTGATCAGGTAATAAAATTGTTAATAGAACATATCTTTTATATACCGTATATCTTAAAAATAAAAAATTTTATATATATTAATTTTTTATAATTTTGACTACTAATGGCCGGTTGCTTCACATCTAGTAATCTAGCAAACTTATCCGATCGATAGCAAATCATCGATATAGTAAACAATGAGTTTGCTAACTACGATCTGGGCACTTAGAGAATCATATGATTAACTTGACTAGATGTGAAAAAATTCGAAAGTCATAGTCTTCGAGCTTATTCGAGGGATAGTTAGTTAATTGGAGGTGAAGCAACAGGCCCTAAATATCTCATATATATCCAATCTCCAAAATAGCCCTTGACTTATGGCTCAGGAGTAGAATATTAACTTCTGGTGCCAAAGGTTAAGGGTTCGCATCCCTCCCAGGCGAGAATGAGATATTGATTTCAATTGAATTGGATATCAATCAATTGAAATAAATAGGGTCGGGGTTTAAATGGCTTCAGATGACCTTTAATAAATTTAAAAAAAAATCTCCATAATTTTTTATTTTACCAAGATTTGTTTAGATAAAGTTTTTTTACAGTAAAAAAAAATTAAAAATGTTTTTGAAATAATATAAATTGATAAATTTTTAAAAGCGTATATTTTAAATTTTATTAAAATAGAGTGAAAAATAAATTTTGGAAAGGAGGATCAAAAGAACTTACAGAGGTGTAAAATATAATTTTTCAATTATTTATTTACACCCTGGAGAAGCGACATTTTAAATTTTCTTAAAATATAATGATTGTCATTTTCATATCCAAGTTCTTAAATAGGCAAATTACCAAATAGTGTATATGGTGGAAAAAGAGGCGCTGGTTTTTTTCTCCTATCTATATAAAGGAATTTAAAAATAAAATGTAATAAACGTATTGTCATGTAAATAAATTATACAATTCAAATCATAACCCTGGGCCGGGCGCAGTCGACCTGAGAGGCCAGCAAAAGACATTTTTTCCTCTCCACTTCTCAAAGGAGGCCCAGCGCCCTATCCCTCCGTTTACTCACCTAACTTTAGGGGCCTAACACAGAACCCGCCTCAATCAGCCGTCGGTCCTTACACTGCTTACGTACTACTACCCTGGCTTCATAGGCCGCCTGCGCCCAATTGCCCGATTTTGAATTACGAATATTTAGGTTGTTTAATAGGAAAGAGGATGCAGCCAAATAATTGAGCCTCTATTCAGTAATGAACACTCTTTATTGGGACGTTTCGGCTGGGATCAACCCTGAAGATGGCAGGGTTGATCCCAGCCGAAACGTCCCAATAAGAGTGTTCATTACTGAATAGAGGCTCAATTATTTGGCTGCATCCTCTTTCCTATTAAACATATCACATTAAACATATACAGCCAAGTTCTATTATTCGAATATTTAGGTTGCCATGAACCCAGTGGCGTCATTTGGGGGGGGAGGGCAGGGGGGTCATTTGCCCCCCCCCCCCCAAGGGCTCTGACTTATAAAATTTTATGTTTAATGGAAAGAGGATGCATAGGATGATAAACATATCAGCTACAGCCACGTTCTATTATTCAATTTATAAAATTTTATATTATTCTAGATAAAATCTTTCAAAATATATCTACGAGTATATAAACTGTAGAGAATTAAACAATTAATTAAATTAAATATCTTTTGGCTCAATTTGAGTACACATTTGTAAGTAAATTTTAAAAATGTTTGCCCCCCCCCCCAAAAAAAAAAAAATTTGTCCCTCCCAAGAAAAGGTTGAAATGACGCCACTGCATGAACCGATCTGTTTAAGCTACGTAATTAGGCTGTGCCAAACTTGTTTTTCGGGGGGTAATTTATGAGCCTCAGCGTGATCAGTGAGACTATTATTAAAAACCTTTTGTAAAATAATGTCAATTTTGTTTATTTTAGTTTATAGTTGGTAATGATTAATAAAGTAGTTCTTTTGTATTCAATTTAGTATAATTCCTTCCCATAGATCCTAGTGAAGACTACCTGAGAAGTATTTTGCATTAGAATTATTATAGTGGAAGGTGGGGGCTAAAATATGTGGGTTGCCTCTCAGGCCGGGTGCGCCCGATTTTGGTTGGTTCAGAGGTGCGCCTGACGGAGGGTTAATAAAACTGTTTCATGGGCGTAGCCAGGGGAGGCAGGGAGGGGCCATTGCCCCCCCCCCTCTGGCTTGTCCTAAAAATTAAAAAAAAACAAATATATATTTTTCCCATTGGGAATTTTTTTTTTAACGCTCCAATCCACTACATTAATTTAATTTTTTTTTTATTTAAATAAATAATTAATAATCTATGAAAAACATATAACCAAGTATTTATTAATTTAAATAAGCGAAAAATGTAGGTACCGCCGGGTTTGCACCACGGATCTTGTCGATTTACGCTCAACACGCCCTACTGTTGGACCACAGTACGCACTCGCTTATTTAAATTATGATAGATCGCTGATTTCAGTCTACTAGAGAAACGCCGCTCTAATCAAGCGTTCAGATTTCTCCGCTGCTGAGGCGCGATCTAGATGGACGTTTTGAGAAATTAACTCAATTATGCAATTAATAAATAAAGAATTATATATATCATGTGTTGGTCCATGAGGTAATTATGAAAAACATATAACCAAGTATTTATTAATTTAAATAAGCGAAAAATGTAGGTACCGCCGGGATTTGCACCACGGATCTTGTCGATTTACGCCAACACGCCCTACTGTTGGACCACAGTACGCACTCGCTTATTTAAATTATGATAGATCGCTGATTTCAGTCTACTAGAGAAACGCCGCTCAAATCAAGCGTTCAGATTTCTCCGTTACCGAGGCGCGATCTAGATGGACGTTTTGAGAAATTAACTCAATTATGCAATTAATAAATAAAGAATTATATATATCATGTGTTGGTCCATGAGGTAATTATGAAAAACATATAACCAAGTATTTATTAATTTAAATAAGCGAAAAATGTAGGTACCGCCGGGATTTGCACCACGGATCTTGTCGATTTACGCTCAACACGCCCTACTGTAGACTGAAATCAGCGATCTATCATAATTTAAATAAGCGAGTGCGTACTGTGGTCCAACAGTAGGGCGTGTTGAGCGTAAATCGACAAGATCCGTGGTGCAAATCCCGGCGGTACCTACATTTTTCGCTTATTTAAATTAATAAATACTTGGTTATATGTTTTTCATAATTACCTCATGGACCAACACATGATATATATAATTCTTTATTTATTAATTGCATATTTGAGTTAATTTCTCAAAACGTCCATCTAGATCGCGCCTCAGCAGCGGAGAAATCTGAACGCTTGATTAGAGCGGCGTTTCTCTAGTAGACTGAAATCAGCGATCTATCATAATTTAAATAAGCGAGTGCGTACTGTGGTCCAACAGTAGGGCGTGTTGAGCGTAAATCGACAAGATCCGTGGTGCAAATCCCGGCGGTACCTACATTTTTCGCTTATTTAAATTAATAAATACTTGGTTATATGTTTTTCATAATTACCTCATGGACCAACACATGATATATATAATTCTTTATTTATTAATTGCATAATTGAGTTAATTTCTCAAAACGTCCATCTAGATCGCGCCTCAGCAGCGGAGAAATCTGAACGCTTGATTAGAGCGGCGTTTCTCTAGTAGACTGAAATCAGCGATCTATCATAATTTAAATAAGCGAGTGCGTACTGTGGTCCAACAGTAGGGCGTGTTGAGCGTAAATCGACAAGATCCGTGGTGCAAATCCCGGCGGTACCTACATTTTTCGCTTATTTAAATTAATAAATACTTGGTTATATGTTTTTCATAATTACCTCATGGACCAACACATGATATATATAATTCTTTATTTATTAATTGCATAATTGAGTTAATTTCTCAAAACGTCCATCTAGATCGCGCCTCAGCAGCGGAGAAATCTGAACGCTTGATTAGAGCGGCGTTTCTCTAGTAGACTGAAATCAGCGATCTATCATAATTTAAATAAGCGAGTGCGTACTGTGGTCCAACAGTAGGGCGTGTTGAGCGTAAATCGACAAGATCCGTGGTGCAAATCCCGGCGGTACCTACATTTTTTCGCTTATTTAAATTAATAAATACTTGGTTATATGTTTTTCATAATTACCTCATGGACCAACACATGATATATATAATTCTTTATTTATTAATTGCATAATTGAGTTAATTTCTCAAAACGTCCATCTAGATCGCGCCTCAGCAGCGGAGAAATCTGAACGCTTGATTGAGAGCGGCGTTTCTCTAGTAGACTGAAATCAGCGATCTATCATAATTTAAATAAGCGAGTGCGTACTGTGGTCCAACAGTAGGGCGTGTTGGCGTCAATCGACAATCCGTTAGTTTGAAATCCCGGCGGTACCACCATTGGACCACACTCAGCATTTGGTATGATAGATCGCTGATTTCGATCTGCGAAACGCCGCTGAAGCCGCAGTTTCTCAACTGCTGAAAACATTGTCGGTCCATGAATAAAAAAATAACCAATTTATTAATTTAAAATGTGCGCCTATTACAACCACTCGCTTAACCGATTTCTGGCTTTGCCATCATCAACGTTCCACAGGGTTTTTTTAACTCAATTATGCAATTAATAAATAAAATTATATATATCATCCGAAATATTATGAAAACATATAACCAAGTATTTATTAATTTAAATAAGCGAAAAATGTGAAAATTTACCATAAGGATTTACCACGGATCTTGTCGATTTACGCTCAACACGCCTACTGTTGGACCACGGTACACTCGCTTATTTAAATTAAAGCCAGTAGATCGCCTGATTTCGGTCTACTAGAGAAACGCCACATACAATCAAGCGGACAGATTTCTCCGCTGCTGAGGCGCGATCTAGATGGACGTTTTGAAATTAACTCAATTATGCAATTAATAAATAATTATATATATCATGTGTTGGTCCACTTGAGGTAATTATGAAAAACATATAACCAAGTATTTTTATAATTTAAATAAGCGAAAAATGCCAGTACCGCCGGGATTTGCACCCGGATCTTGTCGATTTACGCTCAACGCCTACTGTTGGACCACAGTACGCACTCGCTTATTTAAATTATGATGAGATTAGCCCAGTTTCAGTCTACTAGAGAAACGCCGCTCTAATCAAGCGATTCAGATTTCTCCCCGCTGCTGAGGCGCGATCTAGATGGACGATTTGAAAATTAACTCCAAATATGCAATTAATAAA
>JAKCPI010016148.1:0-11008 GCA_023213315.1 Euborellia annulipes
ATTATACTAACTCGCCGATTAACTAGGCACCATTCATCTTCTTTGGCAAAGTGTTTTGCCTAACTACTAAGTGCTGCCTCTGCTGTGGTTTGTTAACTATCTTCGGCTTTAAGAAAGGAATTGAAAAAAGTTTTTTTTTTCTTCACGTTGAAGAAGAAGTTTTTTCTGATAAATGAACATAGAATGGAAATTAAAAGCGAAGAACTCCCCTTGAGGGAAGTTCTTCCGCAAAGGGACTTTTTCCGATATTACTAATTTGACGGATGTAAATTTCCCGATTTATCAAAACATTTATTAATATTTTGCTTCGTTTACCATCTGAAGAAATCAGGCAATTTAAATTGATAATATAAGTTTTTTGTTTAAATTGGTTTATTTCCCCTTTCGGCAGTTAGCCATTGGGGTCTAAGATATTTGTTCAATAATTATTTAAATAATAAGTTATTATGACCTCAATTAGCAATGTAAATTATTAATAATCTATTGTTAGATATCTAGTGAAATTTTTAATTACTAAGGTCTTGTTATTTACTCTCTAATTTTAAATAGAGTTGTTGTTGGCAGAATCGTTTTGAATGTTTAATTTGAATAGCTGCACTCTGTATGCATATCATTCAAGGCATCTTTTTAAGGAAAAGAAAAGATGTTGTCGATTGCTAGCCAAAGTTGCCTCGTCCTATTTATAGTATGAGTCCAGGAGTTTTCTTTGCTGAAGCAGAACAACTGCTTGGACCGGAAACGAAAGATTTATTAACGAAATTCACCTGCATCGACGGCACAGCGCAAAGCTAACGAAGAAGCGAACATAAAAGTGATTAAAGGGAAATCCCAAAACTACAATAGAAAATCATCTAAATCCACCGGTAATGAATTAAACATATTCGAAATTTCC
The DNA here is from genome assembly GCA_023213315.1 of Euborellia annulipes. Taxonomy (NCBI): domain Eukaryota; kingdom Metazoa; phylum Arthropoda; class Insecta; order Dermaptera; family Anisolabididae; genus Euborellia; species Euborellia annulipes. The sequence continues at coordinate 893 of JAKCPI010016148.1, forward strand.
TTCCTTTTATTTATTTATTTATTTTCCCTAGTTGGTATTTGAAGAGTGTATTAGTTACCCATTGCCGTTGGGCTGGAAGCAAGCAGCAAGAAAATGGGACGAGCTACAAGCGAGATGTCTGCCTGGTGATATTACAGAGAAATTTTGGAAAATTCATGCACCACGTGTTAGGTAAGCTTTTTAAAAATTAAAATAAATTTCTATTTTAACCAGAGAGCATACATGTACAGTGAGGGACAATATTAAGTCCCACCCATGCGTTTTCTACTTGTGCATTATTTCATTGTTTTTATAAAAGAAAATAGACAAAATCTCTATCGGAAATTTTCTATGTTTGGACCATGAAAGTTTCGATTAAAAAATATATAATATTTTTTTTAAAACAATGTATTAATGACAAGTAGAAAACGCACGGGTGGGACTTAATATTGTCCTCTCACTGTACTTGTTGTTTAAAGAATAGTAATAATAATCAATCATTAGCTAATTTTTTTTTTCTTAAAAGTTTGTTAAAGAAATATTTTTGTCTCTTTTTTTTATTAAATAACAAGCCGGAAGAAGCACGTTTTGGTATTTAATTTGATTTCCTCAAGGTGTTTTATAAAATTCACTTAACTATGGTTTATTTTATAGAAATATTTAGTCAATTTCTTACTGAAATATATTGTAAAGTCTTTTTGTTTTATTAGTGCATTTTTTTGTATTAAATTTTATTTTTTTATTTTTTTTTTTTTATATAAAAAAAACATTCACACTTTTTTCACATTCACACTCACACTCACACAGTCTTTTTGGCAACTTACTTACCCGCGACGTTTGGTATAGGAGATAGGCACGCTACCTATTACGCCAAACCCGGAGCCCTGTGTTTATTTATATCAATATAGGAAAAAAGTTATTGTTACAACAATTGGCGCACATTATTGAACAACAATACTCTAACAATTTGCTTTTAAAAAATCTGGGGTGGTGACCACATCACGACTTTCTCGTTCACATTCGAAACACTGGGTTGTCGACACTTAGATTTTTTAATGTGTCCGGCATGTATTTAATTCCGGCCAGTGGGTCTGATTTAGATGATGGAAGATTTGTAAGGTGGGAGTATTTATATTTGGGGTTACCATGGCATTTCCATTTAGCCATCTGATATCCATATGAAGCTTAAGAGTAAAGTGTGCTTCAAACAATTCTGAGGTCCGAACCCGAGAATATACGTTTGGTATAGGAGGTAGGCACGCTACACCCCGGGGCAATTCTGCTTTTTTGGAAAAAAGAATTCAAAAAAAAAAACTTATTAAAAAAAATAATGAATTTGAAGGAATAAAGTGGCTGTTGTATTTAAACAATAGATAGGAAAGGAGCGTGCAGCCAGGTAATCAGTCTCTACGAAATTAAACTCGTGGAGACTGATTACCTGGCTGCACTCTCCTTTCCTATCTATTGTTTAATAATGAATTTGTTTATATTTATTTATTTTATTTATTTTTACTTTTTTAGAACGAATACAATGACAGATTGGAAGGCTGGAATTGTTTCTGACGCAACTCTAAAAAAAGTCGATCAATTAGCGAGTGAAGGGCGTCTAAGGCGACCTCATGACATGATGCATCGCGATTGGACAGGACACAAGCCCCAGTTTACAAACACCATCCCTTTAGAGAAGACAAAACCATAACAAAGAACATGTTTCTTTTTTTTTGTTTTTTTGTTTGTTTTAATAAAAGATTTAAACAAATGAAATTGCTGCATTTCATCGAGACTCTCTCAGAGGGGATGAGATCACGATCTCAGGCTCAGGGTCAAGAGAATCGTTCTTTATTTTTTTTTTAATCCTAGGCCGGGGCCTAGAGGTAGAAATTTCGCTTCTTGTGCTAGGGATCAAAGTTTCGCTTCCCGTTAGTAATTAACTTTTTTCTAAATTAATTGAAAAAAATATTAATATTTACATCACCAATAGATCTTAAAACTTTTTTTTTTAGCTATCTAAAGGCTATTTAGAGTTTAAATAAATTATTATTATTCAAATTCAGTTGCCAATAATGTTTATAATATAAACTAATCGGTCTCTAATTATTTATAGTGAATTTCATCCCTTTTAACGGGAAACTCTATTTTTTGATTTGGACAAATGAATTTGCCTCGCTGGCAACTTCGGCTCTCTTCGGCTTTTTTCGACTTACTTCGGCTTCGTTGTTCGTTGTGTTTACCTCCCTGGTTTATTCAAACGTCAAAGTTTTTTAGGTTAGTTGGTTAGTTTGAAGCCGATTAAAACATAAATAATTTTTTTTAATCTTTTAATATAATTAATAAAATATAAACAAAAATAAGACGAAATGGAAGAAGAAGAAGAAGTGACCCCCATCCAATCTGAAACAAAAAAGATTCGGCATCGCAAAAAACAACTTTATAAAGATATTCGAAAACAAATGGAATTTTATTTTAGCGATGCAAATCTTTCAAAAAATCGATTCATTGGACAATTAATTCAACAGGATCCATGTAAATTATACCTTTTTTTTTTTTATTAATTTTTTTATATTAAAATAAAATATTTTTTTTTTTTTTTTTTGAATTTTAATTTTGTTTCCAGTTGTTGATTTGTCTGTCTTTATGGGATTTAATAAAATAAAATCTCTTACTTCGGATATAAAAGATGTTGCTTCGAGTTTAAAAAAATCGGAATTTTTAAAATTAAATGAAGAATGCACAAAAGTTGCTCGAATTACGCCATTTGAACCAAAACAAGACTCTGACGAATGCACCATTTATGTGGTAAATATTGTATATATATATATATTTAATTAATTATCTACCCGTTTAAAGGTCTAAATTAATTTAGTTTTAATAAAGTTTTTATTTTCAAAATGTGATTTAGGATTTGGAATAAGTAAAATTGTATTGAACAAATTATTTGATATTTGGAGTAGCTCGAATGAAAGCAGCCTTTGATTAGATCACTTTATTTCGGTCAATCATAACATCATCACTAGCAATATTGTATTTCAAGGTGTTTTTTTGTTATAAAGATTCGAAATTATTTGTGCAGGACGCATCTGCTGGCAAATGTTGCACAACTTATTTCTAATTTATATGACAAACGCACCTTGAAATACTTCCATTGACACTGATTATGATATCGTTCTTATAAACCTGCAAAAGAACTCAACCAACAATCAATATAAATAGAGTTTTATATATATATATATATATATATATATATATATATATTGAGATTTGCCCCCTTCCGCAGGAATATATTTTATTAACAATGCATTAAATAATATTTTTTTAGGAACAATTGCCTCCAGATGTGACTCATGAATGGCTGAAAGAGAAATTCTCATCCTACGGCGAAGTAGTTTATGTCTCAATTCCAAAATATAAAACAACCGGGAAAATAAAAGGATTTGCTTTTGTGGAATTCGATTGCATAGCGTCAGCGCAAAAAACTCTCCAAGCCTATGTGTCTATGGGGTGCTGTCTGCCCTCTCAAATGCCACCCGAGGAATTGTGCAGCATCAATGCCTTCCATGAAGAGGAGTTGCAACAAGGAGATGAGATTAATGCAATGGCAAATGAAGAAATTAATAAAAGTGAAACGAAAAAAGAGAAAAAAATGAAAAAGAAATTAAAAAGAAAATTAGAAGAAATTTCTAAAGAGGAAGAGACAACAATGCAACAAGCAAAAAATGAAGAAGAAGTTAAAGAAGCAGAAGAACAGCCAATAAAACGCAAGAAATTAAAAGGAAATGAAGAAGGAGAAGAAGAAGAAGAAGAAAATAAAGAAGATGAAGGAAAAGTTAAGAAAAAAAGCAAAAATCTGAAACAGAAAAGGTTATGGAAGAGGAAAATAAAGAAGAAGCTCTGGAAAAGAAGATGAAGGGAAAGTTAAGAAAAAAAGCAAAAATCTGAAACAGAAAAGATTATGGAAGAGGAAAATAAAGAAGAAGCTCTGGAAAAAGAAGATGAAGGGAAAGTTAAGAAAAAAAAGAAGAAATCTTTAAATGAAACAGAAAAGAGTTTAGAAGATGAAAATGCAAATGAAAAAGAAGAGGAGATGGAGGTGGAGAAAAAAGACGATGAAAAAGAAAATAAAAAGAAAAGGAAACGTAAGAAAAAAAGAAAGTTCAAATTCATACTAATGAAGAAATTTTTAAATTACAAATCATGACCAAGTAAGTTTCATTTTATATATATATATATATACTGTACGTGTATATATAATTTATTTATTTTGTGGATAAATGAAACCCTCCTTCCCTTGGTGCCTTCTATTGTAAATATCATTATTGTATCTTTAAGAGGGCAGGGGATCCAGAAGAGACTGTTTCGACTGTAAGCGATGCCGCTCTTTTGCTCATGTTTATCCTAGTCTAGTTTTCTAAATAAATATATTGAACTCAAAAATTGAGCATTGCTTTCGTTAACCGCTTAAAGTTTTTTTTTTGTAATAATAATTTTATTTATTTTATTTTAGGCAAGAATGGAAAAGATTAAGAAATAAATATCTTGAATTGCAAAAGAATAAAATGAAAAATCTCAAGCAATATTTAAATAAAGTCAAATGGGCAAATAATCCACAATCAATGAATGCCCAACAAAATAATGAAATAAATTCAAATAATCAAAAGGAGAAGGATGGAGGGCCGCATTTTCAATTCACGCCTGGCATTATACTTAAAATTGACTTTGAAGAACCCATTAAAGATGTTAAAAATTTCAAGGTTTGTCTTTCTTCTTTCATGTCAAAAATTCGATGTCGGGATTTTGATGGATATCCATGTTTTGAGGTCCCTTGAATCCAAAAGAGTGGATTTCGCGACATGGTCTGTCTGTAAACAAAATATCTCAAGAACGAAAAGAGCTAGGAGGTTGAAATTTTATATTTAAGTTAGGCACCCCCATGGGACGTGACACGAAGCTTTTGAACAAAATCGACTAAAGAGTACTAGTACTTTACTGATGCACTTTTTCAGTTTTTTTCGATTTTCTCTAAATTCGCTCCAACGATTTTGGTTAAAATTCAAAAATCAATTATTTTTTAGATGCTCTTTAAAATGTATATTCTCATTTTGTGATTGAAATCTTCTGAAGACCACTTTACTCTTGTACTCCATAGAAAAGATAGGATAAATAGTTGCCTTGGTAACAAAATATAAATATTTTCCCATACTTATAAATTTTACATCTTTAAATTTAATTTATCGTCGGAAATTAAATATATCTCGACACAAAAAATAATCTGGTGTGACAAGCACAGAACACAACTTTCGATTGCCGAAGGTAAGAGAAAGTTGTGTGCTGTGTGACCAGCACATCAGATTTTTAAATGAAAAATAACAAGCGATACTTTATTTCAAATGGCACAAAAGTTAAAAGTGTTTATTTGTTGGTGGACCAAACGTCCGTTGAGTAGCAGGGTGTTTGATCAGAGCAAGATGCTTTTGTTTATTCTTCATAATCGGTTTTAATTTCCCTTCTTTTTTTTAGTTACAAGCTCAGAGTCTTCAAGATATAAAATATATCGATATAACAGATGGAGCAAATGAAGCTTATATCAGATTCTCTTCAAATGAATCAGCTACAAACGCTTTAGAGAAAAAACTTTGGGAGAATACACAAATCCTTAATGGCAGGCTCTCAATTCTCTCTTTTTTTTTTTATTTATTAAATATTATCAGGATTTTATTATTATTATTATTTTAGGCAAAGAAGAGAAAAATTATTGGGAAAAGATGCATAAAGATCGAGAAGAGAGATTTAAAAATCGTCAAAAACCAAAAATAAGAGGCAGAACGAAATTATTAAAAAGAGCTGAAAAAGCTTTGGGAAAACATATCCGATTTGATTAAGAAGAAATTGTAATATTTTAAAAGTAAAATATATTGTTAAAAAGTAAGTTAAGAAAAAACAATTATCTATTTATTAATAAATGATTGCAAATAAATTTAAAAAAAGACTGAATTTATTTCTCCCTCTGAGCTTGTTTGATTCCTTCCCCGGCATTGGATATTTGCCAACAACGCCATGCAATTTCTCTCACTCAACTTTGTATTCTTTTTAAATGTTGTTGTTTTTGTTCTCTTTGGCTATTCGGCCCAAGCAAATATCGACTTCATCTATAAGATTTCTTTTAAATGTTTTATTACTATTCTCTTCTTTTTTCTCGAATTTCTTTTTGTACGGATTCAAGGGATCCCCCCAAATGATTCGCTCCTCAACTTGCAGGCATTTCTCTTTTATTTTGTCCACTTCGTATCTTGTGTTGAAGATCTGGGGAGAATTTAGTTTTAAGAATAAAAGCCAATCGCATTTCCTCCTTTCTTTCTCTTACCGCAATTAAATGGGCGATTTTCTCGTTGCCTTTTTCAACGAATGCCGCCAATTTAGAAAGCCGTAATTTCTCAGCTGATTTCAATTCATTTAAAAGTTTAGAAAGATTAATTTTTCTTTGATGCAATTGTGATACAGCAATCTGTCTCCGTTCAGATTCAACTTCAAGATTTTCATCCCAATTATCCTCCTAGGAAAAAAAAAAGATTAAATTAAAACAAAAAAGTTTTCAAATCCCTACTCTAATACAAATAGTATTAAATATTAGGCAGTAAAAGTGGAATAAAAAAAAAAATCGCTATAATTCGCATTCTGATCATTTTGAACAAGGCATCGGAAGGTTTGAGATCGTAATAAATAATATTTCGGATTCTCACTTGATTATAGGCAATCAAATGCAAAAACCATTTCTGATCCATCCTATCAGCATTCAAACGTTCTTTAACGTCAGCAAATTTCTTTATAACTCCATCAATTGTTTCCCATAATTTGATTTCTTCTTCACTCCATTCTAAAACAAACAAAACAACAAAAAAAGAAAGAAAGAAAGAAATTTGTAATATTCTTGTTACCTTCAGATGTATTAATATTTTTATCCGATGCCAGATAGGACGCAATCTCTTTTAATGCCGATGTATCATTCTTGACCAATTCAAGACCTTCATTTAAAATTTCACACATCTCTCTATAAACGTAATATAAATGTCGATCAAATTTTGCAGCTGATTGGCCATAATTACGTAAAATTTCATTTAACATTCGGTGATTTGAGCTCATTGATTGCCACACTTGTGAGATTGAAACACGCAAACGTGATAAAGATTTATCACAATTTGAAACACTTTGAGGAAAGAAAAAAAGGAAAAAGAAATTTGTAATTAAAAAAATTATAGCGAAAAAAAAGAAATTTAATTACTTGTTAGAAATATTTTTAATATGATTCTCTGTTTGTTCGAGATTGTTTTTTAGTTGACTTGCATTCTCTGATAGTTCAAGTCCTCCGCCTTCTACCTAAAAAACAAACAAAATCATCTTTCAATTAAAATGAAAGTTGGACTAATTAGAGTTTTTATTTCATTGATACGTGGGGACGTGAAAAATAATTAACAAAGGGCTCGCTCCTAGTTTGGTAGAAAAAAAAGGTTGATTATAATTTTATTCATTATAATAAATAAAAAGTAAAAAAGACATGAAAATATCTAAACAAAACAATCATAAATTCAATGTTTTCTTGATTCTGGGGCGATTTTTGTAACTCGAGGAGCCGCAGTTTGCTTCGCCTGCTCATTCCCAGACAGCTTGGAATATTGCAGGTTTGCATATATTGCCAATATTGCAGGAATATAACAAATCTTGCAAAATATTGCAGCAACATTGATGCAATATTCGTATTCCCGCCTCTTTGCAACATTGCAGGAATATTGTGGCAATATTGCTGTTTGAGCTGATATATTGCCAATATTATGCAAGATTGACAATATTACTGCAATATTCCAAGCTGTCTGGGTTATTTATTAAAAAAACTTTTTGTTTTGTTTTCATTTTTTATTTAGTATTTTTAATGTCTGACTGTTTGCAATTTTCAGTTTCGAATAACCTTCATCGTCAGGACCTATAATGTTATAAAAGAATTGTGTATTCAACATTTCATTAACATCATTTTTGTTTTGTTTTGTTTTGTTTCATACATATACATACAAAAATGTAACAAATTCTATATTCTGATCACTTGTCTTCTTTTATGTAACTCCTGGTTAAGTAGTCTTCTTTGCATGACGTCTTTCTTTATCAGCCTGTAATAAGGACAGCATGTATGATTTGTCTATTCTGGTTCATAGCAGTTGTGTCTCCTGGTCTCTTATAATCGTCATGATCTCCAAGAACACCCCGGTGACGTCGGCTCTTGGAAGTTCTTCAAGCAGTCCAGTTCTTCCTGCGTCGCTCGCCATCTTGAGGATGCAGGTCACCATGAGCCCGCAGATGTTCTTTCCAGCAGATCTTCGGCCATCTGCCATCCTCCATGTTAATCAGCAGGATGTTGTTTTTAAGACTTCTTCTGTCAACTTCCATTTTCCACAATTAATCGGGAGTATTTTTTCATACTCCTAGAACTGACTTGATGTATCCTCCCATCACGCGATCGAGATCTTGCTCGTATCAAAAAGATATAATTTCCTCTTTATATCTTTTATGCAGCTCCTTTCATAACTGGTTTTTCAGCATTCTTCCTTTTTGGATTTGTTCTTTCCGTTGTTTCTTGAATGAATCTTTTTCTTGAGAAATCCAGAAGCCTAAATACTTTCCAAGGGTGTTGGTTCTGCGTCCGTCCTTATTATCATATCATTATTTTTGATTTCTTCTTGTGTACTTCTCCAGATATCCTAGGGACTGCACGAATTTTTGTGTATCAAGAACGATTACACCTTGTGCCTAAAACAAATAAGCCTTCAAGGACTGAGGATGGACAAATAAATTTTGCTCGAAACGTCCTCTTCGGCATTTGGCATTCAAAGGCTTCATTTTCTTTGCTGCTCCTGTTCTTTCTATTCCAGCTTATAATATCAACTCGCCTGATTAAATATAATTATTATAAATAATTTTATTTAATGAAAAAATCCCGCATGCCCAGGGTTTGAACAGGGATCTTCTTTGTATAAACCAACATCCTAGCCCGCTACACCAACGATCCTCCCTAAATATAATATTGTTGAATATAAAATTAATAAACGGCCAACAGGAAATGATGAAATAATAATTTAAAACAACCTGAAATAACAAATGTGCGTATATACGTATTGTGGAAATAACAAAAACGTACCTCTTTTGTAACATACGCTGAGAGATTTTTGTGCAAAAGCAAAATAGCCGTGTCATGGACCAAATCTTGAATGAGTTGATCGATATTTAGACGAAATTCAAGAAGTCTCGTTTCACTGGCATCCGCTAAATTCAATCATTAATCAAATGTTACTAATTATTATAACGCGTTATTTTCATTTAATTAATTGTCATTAAGAAACAATAATTCCCCCAATTCACAACAAAAAACGTATTATACCGGAAAAAGACAATTTGTTTGGGACGAAATATCTTGTCTTCTATGCTATTAATGGCTTGTGTATTTAAAACCATTTTTGATTTGATTCATATTAATTTTGTTTTTAAAACCCATTGAGGACAAAATAAATTTGCATATTTATTTTTTCAGGACCGTGGCGCCACTAACTGACTTATTTTATTTTTTTTGTTGGCTAGTAGCGCCTCTATCGGTTCAAGAGGAAATTTTTAGCAAAACTTTTATATTTCATTAATTTGCCAGAGCGTGGCGCCACTAATCAAGCCTCAAATTTTAGCTCTATCTTACGGAGAAAAATAAAACTTTTTACAATTAGCCTTAAGCTAGGCAACCGGGATGTCATTCCGCCATATTAGTGATGTCTATCAAACAGGCGCGTCTTTATTTGTCATTTAATATATAATTTCGAGATCTTTTCAATAATTTTTTTTTTAATAAGAATTTTAATTATTATTCTCCTTTCTCTGTTTTATTAATAATTCTTACCTTCCCTCGCATAAGTGTCAAGGCCTTTTCCAAATTCCAGGGGTTCTAAAGAGAGAATAGTGTTTCTTAATTCTTTAAGTGTTTCAAAGGCCAATTGGGCTGCGACCATCGCTACTTGTCCAATTTCTTTTGCATAATCATTTAAATCTTCACCAGCCGATCCATGGTTTCGATAAGCTATAAAATCAAGAAGAATTTACTAAAATGTATTTAATTTT
>JAKCPI010016149.1:0-15423 GCA_023213315.1 Euborellia annulipes
AATTTGCAAGATGAAAATAATTCTTATTATGGTCATTTGATTCCTACCCTTTTTTTTTCACTTAAGATTAAACTTGAATCTTTGAAATCAGAGAGATTCCGCTATGTTGGCAATTTAATTACACCTTTATTAGAAGCTCTTGAAAGAAGATTTCAATTATTTTTTCAATTATCCCCTGAAGTAAACGAAGCTATTTTGGCTACATGCTTCCATCCAACTTTTAAATTAAGATGGTTAACAAATTCACCTGAAAGTGAAAAAAAAAAGAATTTATAATTTATGTATAAATACCTCAAAAAATTTAAAGAATCTATGAATAATAATGACAACTCTTCAGCTAATAGTGATGAGGAAGAGGAGTTTCTTGTTTTATTAAGCTCGCCAGAAGATAAAATGGACTCAAAGATGGACTTAGAAATTGTAACCTATTTTAATGATAAGAGCAAACATTTTAATTCTTTGAACAATTATCCTTTAATAAAGGAATTATTTATAAGATTTAATACACATCTTTGTTCTTCTGCCCCAGTAGAAAGATTGTTTTCATTTGCGGGGTTTATTCATTCTCCATCAAGGTCCAGATTATCCGACAAAACTTTTGAAAACTTGGTTTTTTTGAAAGGTAATCATAATTACAAAGTCTATACCACTTAATATGTATATATGTCAAATTTTCTTTGTTTGCGTTCACTTGTTCTATTATTTATAAGTTAACCTTTTCATATTTTTATAAATAAATTTTTTTTTAATATCATGATTAATTTTATTGTTTTCGATTTTCCAAAGGTATTCTCCAATATAATTTTAGCTGCCACTTTCCTAAACTAAATTTATTTAGGGTTCCAGAATTACCCCACCAAAAAGAATTTTAAAATCAAGGAAAAATTAGTTTGTAATTGGTATTTTCAATGTATTTGAAATACGTAATTGGTATTTTGTATCTCGTTACACAAACCCGTGAATAATTGCTATCTTGTATTTCGTTACAAAAATCTGAAGTAATTGGTAATTTGTATCTCGTTACTCAAAATCGAGTAACTTGCCCATCCCTGTCCATTTGTCTTTGCTTTATTTAAAATATTAATTTTAATAAAAATTTGATTTGTATTTAATTTATTTAGAAATGTTTAAAATTCAGTGGAGTGTCGATAATTCGAAATCTACGGGACCACAAGAAAAATTCGAATTATCGAGGTTTTGAATTATCAAGAAATTTAAATTAACAAAATAATTTTCAGAAGAAATCAAACTTCTATAACCAAACCTAAATAAATTTGACTTAGAGTAGTTGACATCCACCGAATTAAAACTACCCCACTCCACAATTTGATCCCAAATCATTCTGTAAAATAGTCCTATCATTATCCCCATCCACTAATCTTTATTTAACACAATAATGTTTAATTGATAATTGCACTACAAAAGGCAAATGTTTCAAAAGAAGGGGGCCTAAAACATTACCGTGTATCATCCCAGACGTGACATCTATACTATCCTACTTTCACTACATTCACTACTTGAGTGGAAAAACCGTTTGAGGCCGATTCAGAAGCTGGTTACTCTAGGCGGCAAGAGATGGCGTTAGTTCTGCCTATAGGAAAACAAGCATTTTAGTCATTTCATTTAAAAGATTCCAGCTAATTAAAGGCAAAAATTAATAATTCTTTAACACAATGATTACTAATTTAATTATCTATAAGATATAGACCAAATTTTTTAAAAATAACTTTTATTTAATGTGATTTATCTAAAAAAAAGAATTTTTTCGAAAATCAAAAAAAGGGCTTCCTGTAAGTTGTAGATATTTTAAATACTTTAATTTAAAAAAATTGAGGTCGATAGCATCAAAATTGTGGCCACAACCTCTCAAAATTAGCACCTCGAGACGCGCACCTTAAACATTGTTAAGCAAAATGGGTAAAATAAAAATATTCCCCTGAAGATAGTAAATAAATCGGCTTGGATGTAGAAAGGACTGAAGATAATCCTAAATGTGACCGAAACGTCGGCTGAATGAGACAGCATATTGAAATAAAGCTCGCTCTTCTTCAAACAATTTTGTAGTTTAAAAAAAAAAAGATTACCTAGCCAGGGAGACAGAGACGGACTCTGCAGCCGCCAAAGTATTTCTACAGTAGTTATCAAGCGTAGAGTGATGCGTCCAGCTTTCGCATCCCTCGGTGTGCATTGTTTTATTATTAAAATAAGATGACTTTCCATTGAAGAGGCTCAAATAGAATTTATTCAACGACAAGAGGCCATCTATCTTTACCGCCCCGAATTAATCAATTTAATTCTAGTTAATCCTCTGTTCCATGTTCGTTGTTCGCCCGTAAGATAAAGTGTATCCCATTTTTTTTTCCTCCACCTACTCTTTCCAACCATTTACAAGCGTTGTATTCACGGCCAAGGGCGTTGTTTTTGTTTTTCTTGTTTAATCTCCAACCAATACAATAATAAATAAATGGTGTGACTGTCGCACAGCACACAAGGCCTGTGCTCTGTGCTTGTCACACCAGATTTTTTGTATCGACATTTATTTAGTTTCCGACAGTAGGTAGGGTACAAGGATTTTCAAGATGTAAAATTTTTTTTTTTTTTTTTTAAATATTAACACTTTTTCTCTCTTCTCCCCCTCCCCCCCCCCCCCCCCCCCCCTCTTTTTTCCCCCGCCGTTTACTTTGACGATTTCAGATTAAGACGATGATGGAGATAATGTGTGTGGGGGGTTTGGGTTTTTTGGCTTGGAGATATGGTATAAAAAAACATAAAAAAAAGCGGGGGGGGGGCGGGGGGCGGGGGGGGGGGGGGGGGGGGGAGATGTAAAATTTATAAGTATGGCAAAATATTTATATTTTGTTACCATGGCAACCATTTCTCCTATCTTTTCTATGGAGTACAAGAGTAAAGTGGTCTTCAGAAGATTTCAATGACAAAATGAGAATATACATTTTAAAGAGCAACTAAAAAATAGTTGATAAGCCTATGAATTTTAAAAAAAATCGTTGGAGCAAATTTTGAGAAAATCGAAAAAAACTGAAAAAGTGAATCAGTAAAGTACTAGTACTCTTTGGTCGATTTTGTTCAAAAGCTTCGTGTCACGTCCCATGGGGGTGCCTAACTTAAATATAAAATTTCAACTTCCTAGCTCTTTTCGTTCTCGAGATATTTTGTTCACAGACACACACACAGACAGACAGACAGACAGACCATGTCGCGAAAACCACTTTTTTGGATTCAGGGGACCTCAAAACGTGAAGATCCATCAAAATCTCGACATCGAATTTTTGACATGAATCCAATACTTTCTCTCTATATATATATTACATATATACATAGGTAAGAGAAAGTAAAAATGAAAAAAAATCCTCTTTTTCTTCGACTATTATCTGTGATATAATAATGAGTTTTCTATTTTTGTTTTTGTTCACAGCTATTCGGGCCGTACCAGGTGTCAGCGCCGCCTTGGCGTGCTCAAGCAGCCCAGGCAGCTAGTGCATTGGCACGAGCGAGACGTTGGCGATCAGCAGCCATAGTCTACGACGAGGCAGCAACACTCGCCTCGGCAAGCGATGCTCTCCAGCTTGCTGTTGCTAATGCACACGTCTATTTCACGGATTCTATGGACCCACGACTTGCCAACGCGTGAGTAGACCTCTGACAAACATCTTAATTAACCCCACAGGCCAGGGGATCGCATTCAAGAAAATACAACCGAGTCCATAATGGCTTCCAGAGCTCCGCCCAATAAGGTCTGGGGTAATGAAGAAATCATGATTCTTGGTATTGACTGCGAGAGGCTTAAAATTAAATACAGTTTCCATCTTTAGAGATTGTATTCTCCGAAATATGATTTCAATTTTCATCTAAAATGCTTTCATCTCTATGAATCAGGGGGGGGGGGGGCAAAAAATTTTTTTTTTTAGAAAATAAAAATAATTTAATATGTTTGAATAGTATAATACAAAAACAAATCTACTATAAAGCTTTAAAAATTTTAAATAAAATCACAATTTTAATAAAATTAAAATTTTAAAAAATTTCCGAGTGACTTTATCAAAATTTTTTTTAGGCTATATTTATACTATTTGAAAGAAATAAATATTTTTAATTTTCTTCTTTTAATTCAATATAAAATGTTTTCAGAAATTAGAAATACAATAGGGGCTATATAAAATATTTTGGAAAAAAATGAATTTCTTACTTTTTTAATTTTTTTTAATTTAAAAGATTTTATTTTTCAAAAGTAAAAATGTATCATTTTTAAAAAATAAATGAAATAAAAGAAGACATATTGCCCCCCTCTGCCTCCTCCTATAGGATGCCAGGTGGGGGCAATGTACCCTTGCCCCCCCCCCCCCCCGTTCCGGCTCCTACGGGTGTCCTGAATAAGGACGTGACTTCCGAAACGACAATCAAATTTTATTTTTATCCTGACTGCTATAAAAATTCTATTAACGCTGGGGGCATCATCAAATTTTAAACTGTTTCTTATGAAAATTTTTTAATTTCCTTTGTAAATTTGTTACAGCAAGCCAAAATTTTTATTTATTTTCAAGCAAAAATAAATATAATAAAGTATTATTGAAAATCTATTTAATTTTAATAAAATAGAATTCTTATTATATTTTTATGATTTTACCTCTAAAAGTGCGTTTATTTCTTGAAGCAGAGTATATTAATAGTGTGGGAAAGTAAAACGCATTTGTTGCCCTTAATTTTGTGATCCAATGTAATTTCCTATTCAACTAAATCACTTGGATTTACTGAAACAAACCACAACACATCATGGACGGGCAAATTTATCCTCCATGTACCAATTAATCAGAATTCTTCAATTTATAAACGTAAACCGGACAAACGCTGATTCATCTTTGACAGCCAGAGCCAGCCAGCCAGCATTACTCTCCTCGTATCCTTTATGGATTTTTTTTTCTAAAAAAAAAAAAAAAAAAAAGGATTTTTAAATCAATAATCAAATGAAACTAACTTTTTACTTTCTCTTACCTATGTATATATGTAATATATATAGAGAGAAAGTATTGGATTCATGTCAAAAATTCGATGTCGAGATTTTGATGGATCTTCACGTTTTGAGGTCCCCTGAATCCAAAAAAGTGGTTTTCGCGACATGGTCTGTCGTGTGTGTGTGTGTGTGTGTGTGTGTGTGTGTGTGTGTGTGGGTGGGTGTGTGTTCAATTTTAAGCATGAAGGAATTGAGCTACGAGGTTGAAATTTTATATTTAAGTTAAACACCCCCGGGACCGGAAAAATAAGCTTTTAATCAAAATCGGCCAAAGAGTACTAGTACTTTACTGATGTACTTTTTCAGTTTTTTTCGATTTTCTCAAAATTTGCTCCAACGATTTTTTTTAAAATTCAAAAATCAATTATTTTTTAGATGCTCTTTAAAATGTATATTCTCATTTTGCGATTGAAATCTTCTGAAGACCACTTTACTCCTGTATTTCATAGGGAAGATAGGAGAAATGGTTGCCATGGTAACAAAATATAAATATTTTCCCATACTTATAAATTTTACATCTTGAATTCATATGTTCCGTACTGTCGGGAACTAAATATATGTCGACACAAAAAATCTGGTGTGACAAGCACAGAACACAACTTTCGATTACCGAAGGTAAGAGAAAGTTGTGTGCTGTGCGCCAGTCACACCAGATTTTTTTTTTAACATTCACACTTTTTTCTCATTCACACACACATTCACACAGTCTTTTCGGCAACTTAGGCCATTTAAGACTTTGACGATAACCGTTAATTATTAAAATATCTATTGGTGGGTCCAGGCATTTCTATTTAAGCCATTTGGTATCCAAATGCCTTAAATAAAATTATCGGACTGCCTGGGGTCCGAACCCGCGACGTTCGGTATAGAAGGTAGACACGCTACCAGCGGCGTAACCAGCCTTTGAGGGTGAAGGGGGCGAAGCTCAACTAGGGCGCCGTTTTTTAAGTTGTAATATAATTTTAAAGAAATCTATCAATTTTTTGGAAAATCTATCGAAAGAATATGATAAACCGTCCCTGGGCTATATTTTAGATGCCCTAGGGCGCCTATGTCGGTATCGAGGGGCGCCAAAGGCTTGAAGCGCCCCCCTTCGCCCCCAACTAGTTACGCTACTGCACGCTACCAACTACTCCAAGCCCCGTGGGCAACCTTTTTTAGAAAGCTAAAATATGAAATCCCCTCTGATAGCTACTAGGGTGTCATTATTTGCAACGAATTCATATCAAAATATTTATATTACTGGTCAAATAATAGAATTTATACAGTAAATACACTGGCGGGCGGCGTCTCGGAATTATGAATAATAGTTGTCCAAATAAATGTATTTTAATTAATTTTGCACCAAAATATGAAATAAAAACTTATTTTAAATAAATGACTTTCTGAAAATTCTGAAAATGTACAGTGAGGGACAATATTAAGCCCCACCCATGCGTTTTCTACTTGTGATTATTTCATTGTTTTATAAAAGGAAATGAAAATCATTATTGGAAATTTTCTAGGTTTGAATTCCATTAAAAAATATCTAATATTTCTTTAAAAACAATGAAATTATCACAAGTAGAAAAGGCATGGGTGGGACTTAATATTGTCCCTCACTGTACAAATTTAATAAATTATTAATTTTTGGTATATGTTAAAATTAAACCCCACAGCACGGAATATTGCAATCTTGCTCAATGTTGACAATATTGCGGCAACATTGATGCAATATTGCAGCTCAAACAGCAATATTGCTAGTTTGAAATATTGCCGCTGCAATGTTGCCAAGATCGCAATGTTTCTACAACATTGTGAATATTTGTGCTGTTGGGGAATAGTTATTCTGAGGTGTGGAATATCATTTTTCAATTATTTACACTCTGAGGAAGTGTCGTTTTAAGTTTATCAAAATAATGTGAAAAGCAAATAAAGGATGGTCCCCGGGCTTGGTGTAGTAGGTAGTGTGCCTGCCTCCTAAACCAAATGTCGCGGGCTCGGACCCCTGGCAGTTCGATGATTTTATTTAAGCCATTTGGTATCCAGCCCTACTCATTACTTTTGCCCAAAGTCGATGTGAAATATAAAAATATTTAAAAAAAAGTTCAATTTCCTCCTGGGTATAATCATAGGCGCCGGAATTGGGGGGGGGGCAAGGGTAATTGCCCCCCTGGCATCCTACAGGAGGGAGCAGAGGGGGGGCAATATGTCTTCTTTTATTTCATTTATTTTTAAAAATGATACATTTTTACTTTTGAAAAATAAATTCTTTTAAATTAAAAAAAAATTAAAAGAGTAAGAAATTCATTTTTTCCAAAATATTTTATATAGCCCCTATTGTATTTCTAATTTCTAAAAACATTTTACCTAAAAAAAATTTTGATAAAATCACTACCAAATTTTTTAAAATTTTAATTTTATTAAAATCGTGATTTTATTTAAAATTTTTAAAGCTTTATAGTAGATTTGTTTTATACTATTTGAACATATTAAATTATGTTGATAATAGAAGTGGATGTTCAGCAATTAGAATGATGGAGGAAGAGAGGATGTCAGCCAAAAAGGAGCCTCTATCGAATAAAAATCTCCAATCAGAAAACGTTTCGGGTTTAATTAGATAAAACCATCATCAGTTCTTTAGAGCTGAAATGAGCATAAATAATAATTATAATCAGGGTTGCCACATATTAAAATGTTCAATGTAGGACAATAGGAAATGGACATATATATATATATATATATATATATATATAAATTTTTTAGTTGATGAAAATGCTAATTATTTTAAGGTTTATAGTTAAAGTATATATTCAATGTCTTAAACTTTTATTTTTCTCCCTTTCCTCACTCATATTAATTATTTATGGTTGGAATTTTCCTAAATAAATTGAACAAAATATTCTTTTCTATACTTCAACAAACAATTCCTTAGAATTTCTGCTACCTAAACTCTACTTCTTTCTTTTTCCCCCTGAGGATTGAATTATACAATCCTATATTATAAAAATCAACAATATATTTTTATATTAAAACACGGCAACATTCATTGTAAGACTTGGGAAAATCAGTTTTATTTTAAGAGTGTAGTACACTAACTAAGACAGGAGGAGCCGTTATAATACAACAACATAAAATATTTTTTAAATTATAAAAAACATCAGATCTTACATTATTGGCAATCTCAAGATGCACACCATTGAGATGCAGATAGAGTTGTTATATATAAACATATACAAAATTATATAAAAAATACAAAATTTGCATATCAGTTGTCAGATGCTCATCACATATTAAATTATTTTAATTTTCTAAAAAAAAATTTTTACCCCCCCCCCCCCGCTCCCCTGATTCAAATTCGTTCCGGCGCCCCTGGGTATAATATTTCCAAACATAGAAAGAGGTGAAATTTATTTTTTAAATGCAAATCGGGTTTTAAGACTTTTTTATTATCATTTAATTTGAAATGACGGACATCAATTTAATTTGATTCTCTCCTAAAACAAAAATCTCTTTTTGGCACAAACTCTTTGTTTTCCCAGAACACAAAAACAAACAAATTTTAATCAAAAGAAAGTTTAATTTATATATTTTTCATTCTGATTTTTTATTTTTTTTATATTAAATGATCGCCATTTTATAGAAAAGTGAAGAGGCTGGGCTATGTGTGCCAGAGATTAAAAAAAAAATCTTTTCCCAATCAGCTAGGGTCCCAGTTCTGCGTGCAACAATTAAGTAGAATGACAACTTCAAACGGGGGAGGGAGCAAATGATATCGTTTTATCTCTTCAACTAAAGCCCCAACTTTATATTAGAGTGGTAATAGTATTAGTGTTAGTGACTAAGTTTGGGCGATCTTTGAGTGAAATTAGAGTTGTAAAGAGAGAGAGAGAGAGAAACAATTTCTGTTACAAACTTTATAAATATTTATTATTTTCTAAAATCTAATAAAAAAATCTGGTGTGACTGGCGCACAGCACACAACTTTCTCTTACCTTCGGTAATCGAAAGTTGTGTTCTGTGCTTGTCACACCAGATTTTTTGTGTCGACATATATTTAGTTCCCGACAGTACGGAACATATGAATTCAGATGTAAAATTTATAAGTATGGGAAAATATTTATATTTTGTTACCATGGCAACCATTTCTCATATCTTCCCTATGAAATACAAGAGTAAAGTGGTCTTCAGAAGATTTCAATCACAAAATGAGAATATACATTTTAAAGAGAATCTAAAAAATAATTGATTTTTGAATTTAAAAAAAAATCGTTGGAGCAAATTTTGAGAAAATCGAAAAAAACTGAAAAAGTACATCAGTAAAGTACTAGTACACTTTGGCCGATTTTGATTAAAAGCTTATTTTTCCGGTCCCGGGGGTGTTTAACTTAAATATAAAATTTCAGCCTCCTAGCTCAATTCCTTCATACTTAAAATTGAACACACACACACCCACCCACCCACCCACACACCCACCCACACACCCACCCACCCACCCACAGACAGACCATGTCGCGAAAACCACTTTTTTGGATTCAGGGGACCTCAAAACGTGAAGATCCATCAAAATCTCGACATCGAATTTTTTGACATGAATCCAATACTTTCTCTCTATATATATATTACATATATACATAGGTAAGAGAAAGTAAAAAAAAGTTAATATTAATAATAATGAAATAATATTTTTACTTTCTCTTACCTATGTATATATGTAATATATATATAGAGAGAAAGTATTGGTTTCATGTCAAAAATTCGATGTCGAGATTTTGATGGATATATACGTTTTGAGGTCCCCCTGAATCCAAAAAAGTGGTTTTCGCGACATGGTCTGTCTGTGGGTGGGTGGGTGGGTGGGTGTGTGTTCAATTTTAAGGATGAAGGAATTGAGCTACGAGGTTGAAATTTTATATTTAAGTTAAACACCCCCCCGGGACCGGAAAAATAAGCTTTTAATCAAAATCGGCCAAAGAGTACTAGTACTTTACTGATGTACTTTTTCAGTTTTTTTTCGATTTTCTCAAAATTTGCTCCAACGATTTTTTTTTTTAATTCAAAAATCAATTATTTTTTTAGATGCTCTTTCAAATGTATATTCTCATTTTGTGATTGAAATCTTCTGAAGACCACTTTACTCTTGTATTTCATAGGGAAGATAGGAGAAATGGTTGCCATGGTAACAAAATATAAATATTTTCCCATACTTATAAATTTTACATCTGAATTCATATGTTCCGTACTGTCGGGAACTAAATATATGTCGACACAAAAATCTGGTGTGACAAGCACAGAACACAACTTTCGATTACCGAAGGTAAGAGAAAGTTGTGTGCTGTGCGCCAGTCACACCAGATTTTTTTTGCATACTTTCAAACTTTTCTAAAACTTTCTCTATATCTAATCTGTTTTTTGTTTCTCTCTCATCGTATAGACATGAAAAAAGCGGCTTGTATGCGAAAAGAAATTAAAAATGGGCTGATAGTAGAAAGCAAAACAAATCATTGAGATATTAAAAAAAAAAAAAAGTGTTCCAGCCGGGAATCGAACTCGGTACAACGAATGTCTTGATTAATCAATTGCAGAAGAGCTCTTTATTCTTATGTTATATTAATTTAACATCATTTTAAAAGTATTAGTTTGTGCTAGCCGCTTCCCCCCCTCCTGGACCATAGCCCCCCAGCTGGATCGGGCCCGCCTTTGGCGGACCTTCACCTTTTTTAATCAAGTGTCGCAATATTTAAGTTAACTCGTTTAAGGCAATTAATAAAAATACATCTGGCTTATTGAAAAAATACCACTCTCTTTCTTAAAGGAAATTTATATTATCAGAGCGGGACTGACTAAATTCAAACCAATTTTTAGATTTTCTATTCTTTAAATGGACCCTGTTATGCAATAGTGTGTCAAGCGCCAAAAAATTTTTTTATAAAAAACACTCACACTTTTTTCTCATTCACTCTCGCATTCACACAGTCTTTTCGGCAACTTAGGCCATTTAAAACTTTTACGACAACCGTTATTTAATAATATATATTTATTTGGGGTCCAGGCATTCTTATTTAAGCCATTTGGTATCCAAATGGCTTAAATAAAATCGTCGGACTGCCTGGGGTCCGAACCCGCGACGTTTGGTATACGAGGTTAGCACGCTAACCTCTACACCAAGCCCCGAGGGCACCAAAAAATTAAAAATTGAGTTAAGCACGGAATATTGTTTAAAATGCTATAATTAATAATATTTTAATGAACTATGTCCTAAAAAAATTTATATTTAATGTTACTTACACAATTGACAAAAAAATTATATATAATCTAATCAAAACAATGTAAATCAGTAAAACTTGAATGTTAATTTTCTCAAATCTCCGTACCTGGCGCTTGACACACCAATGCGTAACAGCGTTTAAATAAGGAGCGGATTTGTAGAGGAAGAAAGAAGGAGTGCATCTATTAAATTCCATAGTAAAGTACATATGAGTATAGTACAAATTAAATTAGAATTTATAAATTACAAACTTCATATACACAGTCGTGTTAAATAGATCGATGACTAGTTAAGTGCAAATCGAGGTATATTAAATACTATTATCTTATTCAAATATATAGATCTCGAAAATAACTATAAATGTTAACAATGTATAGCCAATATGATCCTAATTGCAATTATAAGTAATTAGTGAGAATGGGTCTGTTAATGAATTGGGCGGGCACCAACGATGATCGAATTATAATCAGATTGACACTAAAGGCCAACTCTCACTAAATACGAACATACATACGAATGTATTTATTGTTCATAGTGAACAATTGATTTGAAATAGGCCTATAAACTCAATGTTTTTAAGCTCGTTAGGGCCGGTTGGTTCACTTCTAACTTATCCGCCAGATAGCAAATCATCGATATACAGTAGTAAACAACAAGCTTAATCTTCTAGTTAAAAAATGTGTTTTATCTCATATAATTAGCTAGCAGAGGAGAGTTTTGTGAAGTTAGCAACTTAAAATCATCATTTATTAAAATTATTAAAAATTAAAATCTATATATGTAATAGCGGAGTGCCCGTCTGTCTGTCCGTCTGTCACGCTCTGTTTGACAAACTTCCGGTACCAAATTTTTCAGTCTTATAGAGGAAGTTAAGGAGAGTCAGGAAAAATTCTCCGGGTCGGCAAATTCTCAAAAGGGAGGCGGGAAAAATTCCAGAAAATGAATTTGCTCAGTGGAATTAAAGCCAAATGAAAAATTAAAGTCAATTAAAATTAAATTGAAATAATTAAATAATTAAATCTCCTCAAGTGAAAAAATTTAAAAATCGTTATATAATTTTTATTTTTTTTCCTCTGAGAGAATAGGATTGAGGCCGCTGAAGGCAGGCGGAGCGTCCAGTTTTTTTTTTCTATTTGGTTTTGGAGATACTCAAATAAAAAATTTTAAATTTCAAATGCAATTAAGAACGAAAATTTTAATTCAATGCTTTTCCTATCTAAAAAAAAAAATCTGGTGTTACTAGGGATGTGGTATCAAAAAAAAAAGTATCGATACTTTTCATTCGATACCGGCAATCAAGTACTCATATGAGTAAAAGTATCGAAAGAAAAGTATCGAGTGTAGGGACACGAAAAAAGTATCGATACTTGCTGGTATCGATACTTTTGTTTCGATACTAGTACTTTTTTACTCGATACTTTTCTTTCGATACTTTACTCATATGAGTACTTGATTGCCGGTATCGAATGAAAAGTACTCATTCAAATATCTTCTTTTTTTTTAAGTTTTTTCGGCATCTTAGGCCATATAGACAGACTTTTGAACGTTATATAAATATTTTAAATTGCGATTCTGCCAAAGAATATCGCATTTTCTTTTTTCTCTTAATATAAATAGTAAGTTGATATACATATAACAGATGGTCGATATTTGCGGGATAGACTTTATTCCATCATATTCCTAATAATTATTTATTAATAATGGAAAATTTGATACTTTTTAATAAAAACCCTTTCAATTAATATCATTAAATTTCTAATTTAATTTTTCTTGTATTATTGCAAACTGTATTAACTAAATTTAAAAGTGCGCAAATATTATATAGAAAGGCCAATATATAAATCTAATAAAAATACTGGTCGACAAGGTTTTCTTCACAAGAAATCTGATTAGTGAACCCAGTATATTTTTTTTATAGTGAATTCAGATATGTAAATAGAATTTTTGCATCAGCCGTTTAGAGCACTTTTTCTATTAAAATATTTTTCTATATATCTCTAAAAGTGTGCCTGATGGGGAAAAACTGAAATGATATTTGAATTTATGAAAAATATTTCTAGAATCTCATATCTATATCTTTATTCTTGTGAAAGAAAAAAAAGTTCATTTTTGTCGACCAGTGAAAATGGACAGACTTTTATTTTGGCGAAATCCGTATTTTAGTTGAGAAAGCCCCCTCCTCCTGGTACTCATTACTTTGAGGAAAATGGCACACCAGTATACCCCATTTATCGTTGGGGTCTTTGAACGAGGTCAGGAGCCTAAAATGCCGAAAAACTTTAAAAAAAGAGGAAAAATACTCATACTTTAAAAAATACTCGATACTTGGTGGTATCGATACTTTTCATCCGATACTTTTGGTATCGATACTTTCCTTTCGATACGATACCAAGTACAAGTATCGATACTTTTCTTTCGAGTACCAGTATCCCTAATCGAGTGCCCTCGGGGCTTGGCATAGAGGTTGGCGTGCTAACCTCGTATACCAAACGTCGTGGGTTCGGACCCCAGGCAGTCCGATGATTTTATTTAAGCCATTTGGTATCCAAGTGGCTTAAATAAGAATGCCTGGACCTCAAATAATATATTAATATATTCATAACGGTTATCGTCAAAGCCTTAAAGGGCCTAAGTTGCCGAAAAGACTGTGTGAATATGAGTGTGAATGAGAAAAAAGTGTGAATGTTTAAAAAAAAAAAGTATCGAGTAAAAAAAAGTACTTGTATCGAAACAAAAGTATCGGTACCAGTAAGTATCGATACTTTTTTCGTGTCCCTAGGTGTGACTAGTCTCACAACTCTCTTTTACCTTCGGTAATTGAAAGCTGTGTTTTTGTGTTGACATATTTAGTTTCCGTCAGTGCATTAGTTAGAATTCAAATGATGCGAATAGACTCGAAAGCCATAATCAACAAGTACCCGAGGGATAAATAGAACTGAAGCAACGGGGCCTTATTTAATAGCTAGATGGCAGCCAAGATGCCTTTATTTGTCTAGAGGAGGTTCATCATCAGGACAAAATAAAAATGTCAGCTGATAAATCGGCAGATTTCAAATCTCTGAAGAATGGATGCTTCAAAATTCAAGAGGGATAAGATTTTGGATGTTTCTTTATTCGTTGGTATCCCCTCTTGAATAATATTGATTGGAGCATCCACACCCCTGGGGGGAGGGGTGGGTTGCATTCATCCCCCCCCACCCCCGCCATTACCAATCCGGAGGTTGGTGGTTGGTTGGTTTTATCTTCCAACACTTAACAAACTAGGTCATAACAAGGACCAGCTATCAGTATCCTCCCCCACCCCGTAGGCTTTTAATATCGATATTTATCCACTTGACTAATCCTTTAAGCTATTATTATGATAAATTTATGTTTAATATCATTAATTAGAATTTTAAAAATACATTTTCTAAAAGCAACGGGCTAGAGTAGAATACAGGGGTTCCCAAGACCCGATCCGTGGATCAAATGTTACCGGGGCGCCCAAGGATATTATTAAATTCGTGCATGTCTCTCTGAAGATAGTTAGATATTTATTAAATAACCCAGCCCTAGAGGGCTTGGTGTAGAGGTTAGCGGCTAACCTCGTGTATACCAAAAGTCGCGTGTTCGTGCACCCCAGGCAGTCCGATGATTTTATTTAAGAAATTTGGATACCACATGGCTTGAATAAGAATGCCTGGACCTCAATAATGTATTAATCAATAACGGATATCGTTCAAAGACTTTGAAATGAGCCTAAGCTGCTGAAAAGAAATGAAGGAATAAGAAATAAAGAAAAAAGAAATTTATTAAAGGCCTCAGAGAAACTTCCATGTTCTCTTTATGTGAGCCGTAAAAGATTGCATTAAATGTTATGATTTTTCTTACATGACTGTAAGGCGCATTTATTAGTGCATTTTCGTTTTTAGTCAATTAACTTTTCCTTAACATAAAACATGAAATTACATATTGTACACACCCATGCACAACTGACCGAGTCAACTCTCGCATTCAATGTAATCCTCTCTCACTATCATTATTTTTATCACTCGCAATTATACATTATTCATATTAAACCATTTTGAATTTTCCGGAGATGGTCTCCTCAATTTCCCAGAGAATGTATTTATGTGTGGGCGACTGTCTCAAGGAAGGAAGTGGAGTGAGT
>JAKCPI010016150.1:0-13422 GCA_023213315.1 Euborellia annulipes
GATTAGAGAGGTTAGACTGGCATTTCGTGTGCTCCTGAACTTTGATTGTTTTGAATGGGATATTTATGTCCTATTTTAATGGGACCTATTTCATCCTGAAGTGTTTGAGTTGGGCTGCAAGTTTCGCTGGTCGCCTTGAAGAATTTCATTCTAGGGGCGTTATATGGGTGATTTTTCTAGTTTCCATCTCATTCGAGCATTTCTATTTTAACCAAGGTATGAATTATGAACTTTTAATCCGATTTAATAGACAAATAATTTAAATTTGCTATTTATATAAATAATTTTTTGACTTCTCAAACCCATTCCCAACTCAAGGCCGTCCTTTATCCCCAAGTTGCCCTGATCGGCCTCAGGTGCATGAAAATTTCACCCTTACTCGGTCCTTAGCTCCCATTTTCCACTCTGGTCAAAAGTAATATCTAATTAATTGATATCATGCCTTGCTTACTCTGCGACAAAAAATTGTATAATTTACATCCATTTATTACGTGTCAGGGACCGTGTGGATCAAAAGTTCACATTACCTGTATAACAAAGCATGATGAATTATTTCCTTCGCAGAAGAAGATTATTATTAAAAAAATTCAAAATAAAGATGCATTTATATGTCTCAACTGTGAAGAACAATCTAATAAAATGATTGATATATACAAAAATAATGAAACCTTATTAGTTGAAATGCATAAAATGCTATCGGAGCTCAAATCGGAGGTGTCAGTCTTGAAATCTGAAAATTATGCAATGAAAAATGAAATAACTGATTTAAAGCTATCAATTAACAACCTGATAAAAAACCAAAACTCTCCGGCTCATATCTTGAACCGAAAGGTTGCCAGTAACCTAAATGAAGAAAAAGAAAAGAAATCGAAGAAGATTGTTCAACTGAGTAATAAAAATCCAAATATTTCTACCAATACTGGGACAAACATGGTTCAGCTTGGAAATTCCCCTCAACTGGAGTCAACCTCGTCTTCGAGATCTCAAACGGCACCCACATCGTCATCTAAGACCGAAACACGTGCTGAAGAAGCAAGTGGTGACGGCTTCACTGAGGTCAAGTCGCGAAGGTCTAGAAAACCGGCGCTTCAGGGCTGCAAACAAAACTCTTCATTGAAAATCTCGGTGAGAAAGCCGAAAAGAGCTTTTTTTATCACTAGGTTGCATCCTGATACTGAACCAAAAGATATAGAAAAATTTTTAAACGACGAATTTCAATTAGAATTTCTCGCCTGTACTAAACTAAAAACAAAATTTAAAACATATTCTTCTTTCCATGCATTAGTTAATAAAGAAGACTTTGAAAAACTGAACCGCAGTGAAGTTTGGCCTGAAGGGGTTTTAGCTATGCCCTATATAGGGATTTTAAAGGAGGACCAAAAATATTCTGAAAGCAATATCATTAATGAGAACAATGATAATACACCTAGTAATGATACAACTGATAATTTATAGCAATCAAGGGAACAAAAAAATTTAGAGATGTATTACCAAAACGTCAGAGGACTTAGAACTAAATTAGATGAATTTTTCTTAAATTGTTCATTATGTGGGCCTGAAATTGTCTGCTTAACAGAAACTTGGTTTAATGATAGTATTTTGAATTGTGAAATTCTCCCCAGCGAATATATCATTTTAAGAAAAGATAGAAACTTTCAATTAACAAACAAAAAGAGAGGGGGTGGTGTTTTGATTGGCATTAATACCACATTAACTAACGTATCCTCAAAGCAAATTTTTGAACTGGAGACCAAAGACTGTATTTGGGTTCAGATAAAAGGTCCTAAACTACTACACAATTTATATCTCTGTGTAGTCTATCTGTCTCCCGATTCTGAAAAAGCTGACTATGATGAGTTTTACCAAAAAATAGATAATTATGAATTTAACAATGAATCCAAAATTGTTATTATAGGTGACTTTAACTTACCGATCTTTGGTTGTAATGATAGAATCTCACAAAACTATTTATGTAAAGAGCTAGACAAATTTTTAAGTTATAATGGTCTCATTTTGAAGAATAATATTGTGAATAGCTTGGGCAAAACTCTTGACCTTGTTATTACTGATATTGAATCGTTAAAAGTGGTACAGGCTGATATATTTTTGACTAGGGTGGACATTTTGCATCCTCCTCTGAGGCTTATAATCAATGAAACCTCATACAAACCTAGTAAAAATAAAAACCAAAATAAACTTCAGAAAGAATTTCTTGATTTTAAAAATGGAAATTTCTATCTCTTATATCAATTATTGTCTCAAATTGACTGGAAATGTATTAAACAGGAGGAGGATGTTAATCTATCTGTTGATATTTTCTATAATTTCTTGAATACCGCACTAGATATCAGTGTCCCAAGAAAGTTTATATCGAATAATAGAGAGAAATATCCCTTGTGGTTCAATAGGGAAATAATTAGTAAACTCAAACTAAAAGAAAAGTTAAGGGTTAAATGTAAAAAATATGGCAAAGATAATGATAGATTAGCATTCTCTGACTTAAGAAAAGAAATAAAATTACTCAATAAAAAACTGTATTGTGAATACATCAAAAGGGCAGAAAATGAAATTAAACTAAATCCCAATAAATTTTGGAACTTTATTAATGCGAAAAGAAAATCGTCAATGTCAAATCAAACATTTGTGGTTGACGATAGGGAATTGACCGATGAGGGGGATATAGTGGAGTCATTTGCCCACTACTTCTCATCTGTTTTTGATATGTGTTTTCGGCCGAACATTGACGATTTTTCTCATCTCACTCACACCTTTAATTCACTTATTATTTCTGAGATAACTACTGAGGAAATTATTGAGGCAATCTCATCTTTGAAACCCAAAAGGGCCCCTGGACCTGACGGTGTACCCCCTTATGTAATCAAAGGCTGTGCCAACTTACTGATAGAGCCACTCAATCATATCTTTAATTTATGTCTACACAAAAATACCTTTCCAGATCTGTGGAAGATCGCTCGGGTCACTCCGGTTTTTAAAAAGGGAAACCCCCAATCAATAGAGAACTACAGGCCAATATCCATTTTATCTACACCAGCTAAGCTGTTTGAGCATGTTTTATATAAGAGAATTACTTGGTATATGAAACATAATATATCAAGCTCTCAACATGGATTTTGGCCTGGAAGATCAATTAACACCAATCTAACTACTTATATCGAATTTTTATTAAATTCTATGGAAAAAGGAAACCAAATAGATGCCATATATACCGACATGTCAAAGGCATTTGACACTGTCAATCACAAAATCCTATTGTTAAAATTGGATAGATACGGTTTCTCCGCAGATTTGGTGGGTTTGTTTCAAAATTATTTCTCTAACAGAAAACAATACATTTCTTACAGGAATTCACTGTCAAGGGAGTATCCCGTGACTTCCGGGGTCCCTCAGGGCTCAAACCTTGGTCCTTTGCTATTTTTAATCTATATAAATGACATAGACTTAATAATTAAAAATTGTAAATATCTTCTCTATGCAGATGATTTAAAAATCTACAGAGAAATCATCAATGAAAATGATCATTTGTATGTTCAAAATGATCTAAATAATATAAATATTTGGTGTAAAGCTAATGGCTTAATGTTAAATGCTAAAAAATGTTTCACCATAACATTTAGTAGAAAGAAGGAAAATTCAATTAACTCCTACATATTAATGGGTGAAAACCTCTGTAGGAAAGAGATAGCAGAGGATCTGGGGGTGCTCTTGGATGAGAGGCTCACATTTGCTCCCCATATAAACCAAACTATCAATAGGGCACTGAAGATGTTGGGCTTTGTTGTTCGCACCTGCAGATGCTTTGGTAGTACTGAGGTCCTGAAGACTCTATATTTTGCCATTGTAAGATCCCGTCTCGAATACGCGGCACTTATTTGGGATCCTTTAACAAGAACCCATATTGACAGTGTGGAGTCTGTACAGAGAAAATTTCTCCGTTATCTCTTTTATAAGAATACAGGCTTCTACACTTATTTGGTCCCTTATGCCGAACTTTTAGATCTTTTCGAGATGGAATCTTTGGAAGATAGAAGGAGACAAATTGGTCTCAAATTTATTTTTAAGCTACTTAGTGGCCAAGTAGACTCTTCAGAGCTTTTGGGAAAAATAAGTCTATCCGTACATATGCATTATGGTAGAAGAAAATATCTTTTCTACCAGGAATATGTGCGGACTCTTTATAGAGAAAGATCCCCTATTTTTAGAAATATTAGGGAGGCCAATCAATTGATGATTGATATGGTTGGAATAACCCCTAATGAATTTGAGAGGCAATTGGGCTCCCTCTAGTTGTTTCTGACTGCTTTTTTGATGCTATTTTATATTATTGGTGAATGTACATTTATAAGTTATAAGTATTGTAGATTCCTTTTATTTCCACTTCTTTCTTTTTTTTTTTCTTCTTTCTTTCTTATTCTACTACTTTCATTAATCATCAAAATTGTAATTGGAATTTTTTCTGTAATTTTGATTTGACCAAATAAATAAATAAATAAATAAATAAATATTCTTTGTTTATTGTTGTGATCTTAGTAAAAATGGCGGACTGACGCTCTCTCATTTCAAACGAAAAAAAGACTTTTTTAATAAATTAAAATAAATTTATCTACATGTGTGGCATATCATTTTAATTAGAAAAATGGCAGCTTTTAGAATAGATGATAAAAAGTATGTTATTATTAAAAACCGGATTTTAAGCAAAATGCTTATTGCTGAATTTTTTAAGCAACCATTAGATATTTAATTTTCTACACGAATTACACAAAACTAAGTGTATTTAGATTGCATTAATAAGCTGCCATTTTTCTGATTTAATTGATATGCCACAATTAATTTTAATTTATTAGAAAAGCTTCTTTTTGATTTAAGGCGAGGTAGCGTCAAGCCGCCATTTATTTTTAACAAACAAAGAATATAATAATTTTATTTTTCTCCTAATAAAAATAAATCTTTCCAGCCGTTAATATTAATGGAAGTTTAAGGGGTGTGAGGGAGAATTTTCCCTTTTTCTCTTAATAAACTCCGTAAGCTGGAACGTAAATGATGTAATTTTCAACCGGATTAATGGGCTTTAACTCAAAAGCATATTCTGTCGTTGCTAATAAGACTTTAAACCCATTAAGATTCACACTAGAAAGTAAACTTTTGACCATCTGATGGCTAGCTAACTTCTCTCTTCTGTCCGCTGCCACCGGAAAAACAAGAGACAGAGAACTTTGGTTAGAAAGTGTTTAAACTTTACTTTAAATACAAGAAATAAAAAACAAATTAACTAACGATCAATACGCATGATGAGAAGTTGAAGAAATTTTTTTCTTAGATAACATAGATTTTTTATTTTATTATTCTTGTCCGTGCCATTTTTCTGATTTAAATGATATGCCACACTTGTATCTAAATTTATTACAATTGGCTAAAAAAGTATCATTTACGATTGAAGTGATAGAACGTCATCGTCCGACATTTTTTTAAATTAATATCACAACAATTTAGATAATTATAATTTATTTACATATTAATTAAATTCACTAATAAAAATTCAAATTAAATTTTTATTAATTACCCTTAATTGATTAATTAAGTCTCATTTTTATTATTAGAATTATATTTTAATATTTTTTGCTTATTGTTGTGATCTTTTAGTTATAAAAATGGCGGACTGACGCTCATCCACCTCAATCTAAAAATAGGCTATTTTCATAAATTACAATAAATGTATCTATAAGTGTTATATATCATTTAAATCAGAAAAATGGCAGCTTTTAGAATATAGTATAAAAACTTAGGTTTATTAGACTCATTTTTAGTTTGAAAATAAAAAATTTATTAAAAGGGGATTTATTTGAAGGTCAAAGAATATAGAAGCAATTAATTTTGGCAAAAATTAGTGAATTCAGTCTATAATTATTCTTATAATTTTGTTAAATTGTAATAAATAAAACTTTTATTTAAATTCGCTGAAGTCAGTGTAAAGTGAGTTTTAATTGCATGCTATAATTTTTTTTTTTTTTTTTTTTTGCGCTCTACAAATATTTTCCCAAGTCATGTATTTCCTCTCTCGAATGGGCGGAAGATAAATATTTTTCTTTAAACGTTAAAAAAAAAACCTTGAAAAGAAAAAAAAAATAAAAGAAAATAGTACGAGTATTTGAATATTTGATTAACAATGGTGACGTCAAAAAAATTATATTCTTTGTTCATTGATGTTAAAAAAAAAAAAAAAAAAAATGGCGGACCGACGCTCTTCCACCTCAAATCAAAAAGTGAATTTTTTACTCATTTTTTTCAATCGACATACAAGTGTTGTATATCATTTTAAACAGAAAAATGGCAGCTTTTAGAATATATATGGGGCATTCCACGCCAACTCGACCACTTCTGAACCCGACCATTTTTGATTTGGCTGAAACTTTATCATCTTTTTGTACCCTATTGAAAACGTGTCTGAGAATTTTTTTCAGATTTTACGACCCAGCCAAAAAAAAAGTTATAGCATTTTCAAAAAACATCGATTTTTTTTTTAAATAACCGTAAAACTGTCAAAAATTAACTTATCGGGACGATTTTTTTTGAAATTTTTGTCTTTAAATGTACTTTTCAGAAAAAAATATGACAAAATTTTACAGATTCATCTTGAACGTTTTTTTTGACATTTTCGTAAAAAAACAAAAATTTCGGGATGAATGACACTTTTTTTTTAATTTTTTTTTTTTATAAAAAACTTTGATTTTTTCTACAAATGCTCTGAAAATTTCAGAGTGGGATTATTTCGCGTTCTATTTTTTTTATTTTTTGAAAAAAAAATATTTTTTTTTCTCCGCTTATTTATCATGATGGTGCTCTTAAATTCTTCCAGGATTGACTGAGATTCTAGAAAATTGAAGAAAAATAATAATAATAATAGTTAGGGGTGATGAAAGTCGAGAAAATTCCATTTATCCTGAAAAAATTAGAAATTACTTGTGTATTCAACTACTGAAGTATTTGAAGCGTCAGGTAAAAGCTTAGAAACCTGGGCGTAACTAGGGGGGTGCCGGGGGGGCCTGGCCCTCCCCAGAGAGCTCCTTGCCCCAAGAAAAATTAAAGGGGGGCCATGGGACCAGCCATCTTCCAGTGGGCCTGGAAAGCCCCATATTTT
This sequence comes from Euborellia annulipes, assembly GCA_023213315.1. Taxonomy (NCBI): domain Eukaryota; kingdom Metazoa; phylum Arthropoda; class Insecta; order Dermaptera; family Anisolabididae; genus Euborellia; species Euborellia annulipes. Next base: position 7,154 of record JAKCPI010016150.1, read on the forward strand.
TTCAATTTTTCTTGGGGCAAGGAGCTCTCTGGGAGGGCCAGGCCCCCCCGGCACCCCCCCTAGTTACGCCCAGGTTTCTAAGCTTTTACCTGACGCTTCAAATACTTCAGTAGTTGAATACACAAGTAATTTCTAATTTTTTCAGGATAAATGGAATTTTCTCGATTTTCATCACCCCTAACTATTATTATTATTATTTTTCTTCAATTTTCTAGAATCTCAGTCAATCCTGGAAGAATTTAAGAGCACCATCATGATAAATAAGCGGAGAAAAAAAAAATTTTTTTTTTCAAAAATAAAAAAAAATAGAACGCGAAATAATCCCACTCTGAAATTTTCAGAGCATTTGTAGAAAAAATCAAAGTTTTTTATAAAAAAAAAAAATTAAAAAAAAAGTGTCATTCATCCCGAAATTTTTGTTTTTTTACGAAAATGTCAAAAAAAACGTTCAAGATGAATCTGTAAAATTTTGTCATATTTTTTTCTGAAAAGTACATTTAAAGACAAAAATTTCAAAAAAAAAATCGTCCCGATAAGTTAATTTTTGACAGTTTTACGGTTATTTAAAAAAAAAAATCGATGTTTTTTGAAAATGCTTTAACTTTTTTTTGGCTGGGTCGTAAAATCTGAAAAATTCTCAGACACGTTTTCAATAGGGTACAAAAAGATGATAAAGTTTCAGCCAAATCAAAAATGGTCGGGTTCAGAAGTGGTCGAGTTGGCGTGGAATGCCCCATATACAGTTATTTTATACATGATTAAATTTTGAATAGCATAATAAGCCAAAGTACTTTTTTTTCATAATCGTTATTAAATGAACTAAAAATGCATTCAATGTTTTTGAATGAATGAATGAATGGAATAAATAAAAAATAATAAAACTTTTTCTATTCATTTAAATAAATAAATATACAAATCTCTTCTTCAAATATAATAATAAATCAATAGAGATTAAAAAAAAAAAACTGTTTTAGCAACTTTATTCCATTAATTTCTACTTTTCCCGTCCGTTTTTTTTTTTAAATGGAATCGAATTCATTTTTTACGATTCATTTTCTCCTCTTTTTTTTTTTTTTTGCTTAATTTATGATACGATTTTTTTTTTTTTTTTTTAATTTCATGATCTGTTGAACATCAAAATGAAGTCGATATTAAATATTACATCATAGAAGAGAGAGTTTCAATTAAAAATAAAATTAATGTGGAGAAAATAATTATTTTTTAATTTAGATAGTGAAAGCAAATAAATGATATAATTTTTTACTTTTTAGTACCTAACTAAAAAAATAAAAAATCTTAATTTTAGTGTCTTTTGGAATACTAAATTTACAAATTTCCCTTGTAAATAATAGCTACTATGCATTTGTCTACTAAATTTACAAATTTATGCGTTCAAATATTATCTACAAAAAAAAAAAAAAAAAAAAAAAAAAAAAAAAAAAAAAAATTAAAATTACAATTTTATTTGAAAAATAGTAATATATATTGTAATTTTACTTACATTGAATAATAATTTTCGTTAAAAATTATCTTGTAATTTTAGAGAGAGCAGTTTGGGATTAATAGAACCACGTTAAATTAAGTAGCTTAAAAAAGTATGGATTTCCTTACAAAGTATGTAGTCGAGATGGTAAAGGAGTCCTACAAGGTCATATATGAAGGGAAGAAACCAAGAGCACGAGTTCAAATCCCTCAAGGGACAACTTTTTTTTTCTCGCTCGTGCCAAATTGCTTTCTAAAATAGCAACACATTTTCACTCTAATTTTCAAACGACTTTCTAAAATTACAATACATTTTTAATCGGTTTTTTCAAAGACATTAAATTCTTATGTAATTTGCTTCCTATAAAAAAAAATTGTAAAAATCAGCAAAATTTTTTTTTACAGTGTAACTAAAAAAAAAAATCATTGTGTGGTTTAATGAAACCACGATGCAAGTGAAACTTTTTTCGGATCGTAGGCGTTTAACTGAAAAATTTCAGAAAATTATTCAATTAAGGGTGTTAAAATCGCGTTTTTAATCTTAACTCAATATATTGGAAAATGAATCATTTTAAATTATTTTAAAAATTATATTTTATCAATTTAAAAATTTAAAAATTAAATCTCACAATTATTTTTTTATAATTCGTCATATATATTAAATTTCAACTTTCCTATTTTTGTCGTCACGGCTTGTGACGTCATGGTTTGTAGCGTCACGGCCTTTGACGTCACGGCCTGTAACGCGATATGCGAAAAAATTTGAGGGGATAAAATAAAAGTTTCACTTTAAAAAAATCTATATGCTATCGTGCGACAGATTTGTTTGTGACGTTAGCACAAAGAAGCGCCCCATTACAAATATGGCTAACAATGGGACCCCACCAGAGGTGGGTAATCGATTTTTTTATACTCATTTTAATGTGACTATCTGGACGTCAATTTCCTAAAGTATGTTCTCCAAAACACTCAAGAAAATCGACTTTGAAGAATTCTAGAAGTTTGGGTAACAGCCTCTAGTGTATGTCAATCGGGACAACTCTCTCGCAGCCATTGGCCAGAGTCAAAGATGGGCGGAGTCACCGAAGGTGGGTTTTGCAGTTGGTATTTGTATAATGAAGAACATGGCTGTTTAAATTGATAAGGATATCGGAGGGCAGGCAAGAAAAATTAAATCAGATAAAAATTACAATCAATTTCTATCAGATTGTCGGCGTTTCTGACACCAGTCGCACCCTTCCTCAGGACAACCAATCGACAAGAAATACCTAATACATCCATCTGTATTTTTTCCTTGACGATTGATTGTCCTGAGAAAGGGCACGGCTGGCGTCCGAAATGTCGACTTCCCTCCGCTACCGGTACCTGTATATATCTCTAATATTACCATTTATAAAATTGAAATGCTAATTAACAAATATTTAAACGTAATATGATTTTCAATATAATAATAATATAATATTTTTTTTTTTTTAATTTTCGTAATTTTGATGTAATTTCGTGAAGGATATGTCTTAGAGCTAAAGGTTAAAGAAGACAAAAATTTTGCCTGAAGTTGAGTGCGACAAGCTATCGAAACGTTCTTTTACGTGTTACGGGTGAATTGGCAGAATTGGACACGTAACCTAACAATAAAACGTAACAGCGCCCGAGCGCCGGCGGAGAAAGGCGAAGCAGAGTGGAGTCTACCCCACACCGGCTTCTCTCTTGCTCTCTACGTGTGTGCAGTGCGAGTATCGAGATTCAAGCCGCTCAAATTACTTAAAAATAAATAATTATTTTATTTAAATTATAATCTGAGTTGAAGAAAAGGCGTGAGGCGTCCCACAAGTTTTTTTTTTTTTCCCACTGGCTGTCGTGTTATTTTTAACAGAGAGATTAGAATATAACAATTTAGAGTGGATGTTGTTTTGTTTTAACGTCAATTTTGAGGTTTAGTGATTTAGGACAATCTCGTTTTGAAGATGATGATCCCCCCTCCCCCCTGGCTCCCTTCATCCTTCTTTTAAGCCCCTTAGGTCTAATTAGCTCCAGTCTAGTGGAAGCGAACAAAAGAATGCGATAAGAGGGACAAAACGAAAGAAGAGTCATGTGGGTGTCAAAGAAAGAGAGAAAAAAAAAGAAGTCGTCGAATGGGGTCAACTGAAAATGGTCTTCTTAAAACCTCTAGGGCTTGCTTCTCTCTCTATTTCGCTCAATTATTTGCCAGACAACTCAAATAAACAACACAAGGCATTAACAAAAAAAAAATCTCTATTTTACGATATAGCCTATATTATTATGAATATTAAAAGTAATAGCAGATTTTTTAAAATTTATAAATAAAATAACCTCTGTCAGAAAATAAAATTTCCCCCGGGGGGGGGGGGGGGGTGAACCCAGGATCTCTAGACTTTCCGGGTCATTGGTCCTTTACCCCTTGCACAGGACCATCGACCATGTTGGTGGGTTTGGTTCAAAGTATACAAATGCCTCGGAAAGTCTAGAAACCCCGGGTGCAATTCCCGGAGTGCCAACCAACAAATAAAAATAAATTAACAGATATCATGCTTTTTTTTTTAAATATTTTGTAGTAAAAGAGAGCTCAGAATCCGGGGTATCTGACCTTTGCACCTGCCCTTTAACATGGTGGCTGGTCCTGGGCAGAGGAAAGCACACTGATGTCCCGAAAAGGCTGGAGATCCTGGGTTGGATTCCATAGGGCGTTTGGCTCAATAATTTTTAATCATCAATTGAATACCAACAAAATAGAAAAGATATTTTTATTAATTTAATATTTAATAAAAAAAAAATCTGAAAAATAATTGCTTGTGCCGGAAATCGAAGCAGTGATTAATAGATTTATACTCTAACGTTTTACTTTTGAGCTACCAGAGAGTATTTTTTTATTTATTTATTTGCTTCAAATAATAATTTTAAATTTAGATCAAATTATTTGCATTAAATTAGCTGCTATGAGTTTTGGAGTGCCTTTCTACTGAATCTTGGTTCCAGGCTCTAGTGATTTTTTTTTTTTAGTCTTTTCGGCATCTTAGGCCATAAACTAGTTTATTAAGTAAAAAAAAAAAATTATGATTCAAATTTATCTAGCTTAAAAAAAGATGATAATCTTAAGAAGGTATGTTGTCGAGATGGTAAAGACGTCGTACAAATTCATATATATGAAGGGAAGAAAACAAGAGCTCGAGCTCAAACCTCTTTTTTTTCAACTAGTGTATGAAATTTTTCATAAACCTGTTTATGAAACTTTTAATAAATTGGTTTAAGAATGAACTTTTCATATACCCGAATGTAAAATTCTTAAACAGTTTATGTAATATACTAGTTTATGAATTTTGTAAATAGGTATTATTTGTAAACTAAATTAATAAATATTTGAAGGTCCTGAGGATGGGAGTTGCCGAAACGTCGACGCCAAAATAATTATTTTTATTTCTGCTGGCTGCCTTGCTTGCTATTTTCGTTCCTTATTCGATAAGCAAATATAAAACAAATTATCCAGACACATTTATTTTGGTCATATTAAATGAAAATTATAAAAAATTAATTTATTTCCACAAAGTCACTTTCAATTTCAAAAGAAAGAAAGAAGCATTATTTAATCAAGATTTCTATCTTCTAAAGTTAAATGATGATATTTTATTTTGTTTTAAACCGATGAAAAAGCTAATAAATAAAGACAACAACAACAACAAGAAATATGGGTGCTGTTGCTTAGAAAGAAATAATTGCAGGTTTCACTCAAGAATATTATTATTAAAAAAAAAATGAAAAGATAATATATCATAGAGTGGTTGAATTATTTACCAACTCAACTTGTTAAACCAATCACAACAAAAGGGATTTGACGTCACAAGGGAGTTGAAAATGAGAATAAAAAGAAAATTCTCTTTCTTGGAGGGAAATGAACAAATTATTAAAATTTAAACAAGTTGAAATATTCGTTGAAAAGCAAGAATTGTCAGACTTGCAAGTGCAAAATTATTATTATTAGAGTATCATTTAATAAAACTCTGAAATTTATAATAATTCTAAATTCCAAAAAAAAAAAAAAAAAAAAAAAAAAAAAAAAAAAAAAAAAAATACACTTATATTCAAAACGAACAAAACGTTTTCAAAATGAATTTGTAAACAAATTTAATTTTATATTCTAAAAGCTGCTATTTTTCTGATTAAAATGATATATAACACTTGGTGATAAATTTATAGCAATTTATTAAAAAAGTCATTTTTTTCTTTGAGGTGAAAGAGCGTCGCGTCAGTCGGCCATTTATTTTTTTTTTTAATAAAAGATCCTAACAATAAAAAAATCAAATAATATATTATTATTGTTTTTAATAATTCCTTTAATTATTTGAATAATTAATTATTGTTAATTAGTTTAAAAAAAAATCAAATTAAATAATATTAAAAAAAATTATTTTTCGATAAATAATTTCTAATAAATATAATACAATCACATTTATTTCCAGGAAATTAATCAATTCACTCACTCAAAGTATATATATATCTTGAAAATTTATATTCTTTTTGTAACTTATTTGATCCATTACAAAAAATTTATCATATCCAAGTTTGTAGGTAAAGTGAGCAAGGGGATATAGAGGGGGGTAATTTATGATTGTTTACTTGGATAACAAATTTCTAATTAGAATGATTGAAGATCCCTCTCTTGTCTGGAATAAAACGGTGGGAGGGGGCAATAACGAAGGTGGAGGGAGTAAGGGGGGAGGGAGAAATTTATTGCCTAAATCCTTCGCCTCTTCTTCATTAGCATATTGATATTG
>JAKCPI010016151.1:0-16389 GCA_023213315.1 Euborellia annulipes
AACTAATCATATGTGGACACAAAAAATCTGGTGTGTCAGCACAGAACACAACTTTCGATTACCCAAGGTACGAGTAAGAGAAAGTTGTATGCTGTGCGACCAGTCACACCAGATTTTTCTTCTATTTATTTTAGGCAAAGGATGGGAATTTTTCAATAGAGGATAGCAACAAATAACTGGTTAGATAGGTTCTAATTTTATTATTAGAGCTTTATAATATGGTTAAGTGGGTTTATTATTAATACTATTTTTGTTGAGAAAAATTTGTTTGCATTGAGCGCTTTATATATATTTAATTAAACGAATGAATAAAGTCTGGCTGATGGCCAAGAGTAACCTTTATTTATTTATTATCTGTTCATAAGTATTGTTTATTATTAGTCATTTAGGATGAACGAGTTGGGTAGAGGGGAGGGGGATTATTTTAAACATCACTATTTAATTTAATACCTCTCTCTCTCATCATTTAGCATCTGGCATATTAATTGATTAATATCGTTTATATTTACTGACTGATCCATCACTGTCCGATAGTTAAGCTCATTTATCGAATGCATTATATTATAATCCCCCCCTCTCACGACTTTACTATAGATTTAGTTTCACTAGAGGTCTATAATCGATGCCTAGATTTCTTGGACCCTTGTTTTCAGGCCAGGCTTACATGCATCACGAAGCATATACTCTGGATTAACAATAGGGCATAATACAATCAGTGTAGGCCTTGTGAATGCCCTCTGGGATTGTTTACAAACAATAACAATCGGATATGTTATTACCGGTCATCTTAAACGGCAACCAAGGTGAGGGGAGTGTTACGTTTTAAGCTAATTAATTAATAGTATATAATTTCTATAAATAACAGATTATTTTAGCGAATTTATTGAAAAAACTCACAATGATAAATATTTTGTGTCTCTATTGAAAAAGAAAAATCTGGTGTGACTGGCGCACAGCACACAACCTTCGGTAATCAAAAGTTGTGTTCTGGGCTTGTCACACCAGATTTTTTGTGTCGGCATGTATTTAGTTTCCGACAGTAAAGAACATTCGATTTTCAAGATGTAAAATTTATAAGTATGGGAGAATATTTATATTTTGTTACCATGGCAACCATTTCTCCTATCCTTCCTATGAAGTACAAGAGTTTAAATAAAAATGCCTGGACCCTAATATATTAAAAATTCATAAATAACGGTTATCGGTAAATGTCTTATATGGCCTGAGCTGCCGAAAAGACAGTGTGAATGTGTGTGTGAGTGTGAATGAGAAAAAAGTGTGAATGTTTTTTTCTTAAAAAAAAAAAAAAAAAAAAAGTACAAGAGTATTTATTTGTATCCCTATTTATTTATACCTTATACGTTTGTAAGCTGATATTTTGTATATATATTTTTATTTTTGAAATTATGTACAATGAAAAAATTGGATGAAGGCATGATGGCGCTGCCTATTGCCTAATAAATAAAAAAAAAAAAAAAAAAAAGTACAAGAGTAAAGTCTTCAGAAAATTCCAATGGCAAAATGAGAATATACATTTTAAAGAGCATCTAAAAAATAATTGATTTTTGAATTTTAATCAAAATCGTTTGAGCGAATTTTGAGAAATTCAAAAAAAAAAGTGAAAAAGTATTATACATCACTAAAGCACTAGTATTCTTTGGCTGATTTTGTTCAAAAGCTTCGGAATATATGTCGACACGAAAAATCTGGTGTGACAGTCCCACCAACGACACGAAAAATCAGGTGTGACAGTCACACCAGCGACACGAAAAATCTGGTGTGACAGTCCCACCAACGACACGAAAAATCAGGTGTGGCAGTCACACCAGCGATACGAAAAATCTGGTGTGACAGTCCCACCAACGACACGAAAAATCAGGTGTGGCAGTCACACCAGCGACACGAAAAATCTGGTGTGACAGTCCCACCAACGACACGAAAAATCAGGTGTGGCAGTCACACCAGCGACACGAAAAATCTCGCGTGACAGTCACACCAGCGACACGAAAAATCTGGTGTGACAGTCACACCAGTGACACGAAAAATCTGGTGTGGCAGTTCCACAAGATTTTTTGTTTTATGATCTTATCACATTTTAAAAAAACTAAAAATTCCTCTCCCAAGGGTTCCAATACCATCCATGGGGCAAACATTTATTTCAATGGAATTGGTTACCAATTCAAATGAAATAAATAGAGGCGGAGTCTAAATGGCCTTCGATGCCGAAAAAGAACGAAATAAAAAAAAAATTCCTCTCTTTCATTATTTCACCTTTTTGGAAATGAATTTTTATTACAAAGAAAAATTTACGCACTTCAAAGGGTTTCTTTTTTCTCAATTGCATGATTGGTATTTTTATTTTCACCTATCATTTTAATTATCGCCTTAAACTCTTTTTATTATTTTATTTATTTATTACAATGGGAATCCTTTGCTGATTTGTTTTGAGAGAGAGAGAATTTAAAAAAGGCTAGGACTGAGCCTTAATTATGAGTCTATCCATCTCTATTTAAATATTGAGGCATTAAAGCGGCTGGCTCTTTGTAATCATTTAATCGTAATCGACAATGGTTAACAAATCAACGTTTCCAATAACCAATTTATGAGAGGTAATTAACCAAACAAGAGAGGGCTAATAAATTTAGGACGGGGACGGGTATATTTTCAATTGGAGGGGGAAGATAGAGGTAACTCCTAGAGAAATCTCGGCACCCAAATTAAAAAGATTTTTGTTTTTTGAAAAATATTCAAAAGCAACCCTGGGATAGAAAAGTCGACCTGACTTTAGTCAAGAATCATAGGCGCCGGAACTGGGGGGGCAGGGTACATTGCCCCCCCCCCTGGCATCCTATAGGGGGGACAGAGGGGGGGCAAAATTTCTTCTTTTTATTTCATTTATTTTTAAAAATGATATATTTTTACTTTTGAAAAATAAAATCTTCTAAATAAAAAGAGTAAGAAATTCATTTTTTTCCAAATTTTTTTCCAAAAATTTTTGATAAAATCACTAGCAAATTTTTTAAAATTTTAATTTTATTAAAATTGTGATTTTATTTAAAATTTTTAAAGCTTTATAGTAGATTTGTTTTTGTTTTATACTATTTGAACAGATTAAATTATTTTAATTTTCTAAAAAAAATTTTTGCCCCCCCCTGATTCAAATTCGTTCCGGCGCCCCTGTCAAGAATCGATCTTTTACTGAAAATAATCGACTATTTACTGAGTATCTCCTAAGCACGAGTTTTAAAGTTTTTAAAAAGTCGACTTGAAAATCGAAAAGTCGACTTTCAGAAATGATTAATCGATTCTAAGAATAAAAAAATATCAAGTCGATTTCAAAATTGAAAATCGACTTTTCGAGCGCGTTTTCCATCTCTACCCTGGTGGTAGACTTTTTGTATTATTTAATTAATTATTACGTACTAATATGATAAAAACATGTTATAATTATTTAATTTATATCTTGAATCTTAAAAGATGTTAATTACAATGTTTGGTATACATATTTAGTCATCTCTTAGAAAGGAAATACATGTTCTCCTTGCTCATCTAATTAAATTATCTTGTTAGAAGAGAATGTGACTGCAATGTGCTCTAACCAACGAAAAAAATTTTTTTTTTTTAATTTAAATATTTAAAATCTCATTTTGATAAGGAACAAACGAAAACATGCGACAAGAGACTAAAAATACACAATGGGGATAAATGAATTTTTCAAATTGCCGCAACAAGCTGTCCTCTCCCTGGATATATAGGAGGAGAGGGGGGGTGGAGGATTAGATCCACACACACACATAGGAGGAGAGGAGGTGTTCTGTTCCCCTGTTCCCTGGCCAAATGAAATGTCACCGGGGCTGACACGGGGACATCGTCGGTCACATCAGCATCAATCACAGTTAGGTCCAACGACCAGCCAACCCTCACCTCTCGCACACGATAATATATTAAATTTCGGCCGATGCACAATCGAAAATGAACTCTCTACGAATGTATAATTTTTTTAAAAAGCTATTCGATGCCCCCGATAAGTTGCTAAGTTTGGAAAATGCATTTTGTGCAACGTGGCCGCCTCGCTTGAGCTTTTAAATAAACATGTACCGAACTTGTTCAACCCTCGTTCGTCACATTTCCAAAAAGCCTATTATTATTATTTCTACTTCACTACTCTACTCTATGTTCATTTTTTTTTTAAATCTAATTTTAGAGGAAAATTTATTTTGACATTTGCTTTTTGATTTTTTAATTCGCTCAAATTCGATTATCGAAAGATGAAAAATTTTATATCAAAATGAAATTGAATTAAAAATGAAAAAAAAGTTAACAAAAAATAATAAATAACAAAAAAAGTCTATTTGAGTGTTGATTGAAAAATATCCATCTTTTTCAAACAAAGCTCTACCTAGTTAATGAATATTTTTAACAGTTTATTGTATTTGTGATGGCACGGAACAAATATTGTCCTGTTTGTCCAATGTGTTCTCTTCCTCATTGAGCTCGAAACAAGAATATTATGTATTTATATATATAGAGATTAAAATATAATTGATTATTGCCTGATTGTACATATTTCAACAAGTATGGTGTATTATTATTATTTCTATCAAAATGGAAAAAGTTGAAATGTTATTTCTTACACTGACAGCTTTTATTCTTTAAACAGTTGTTCTTTTACTCTGTGTTATCAACTCTCAATCGGGACGGAAACGTCAAAAGGGAGGGGCAATAAATAAATGTAAATATTTTTAGCAGCACTTTTTTTTTTTACTTTCTCTTACCTCTATATATATGTTAATATATATATAGAGAGAAAGTATTGGATTCATGTCAAAAATCCTATGTCGAGATTTTGATGGATATACACGTTTTGAGGTCCCCTGAATCCAAAAAAGTGGTATTCGCGACATTGTCTGTCTGTGTGTCTGTGAACAAAATATCTCAAGAACGAAACGAGCTAGGAAGTTGAAATTTTATATTTAAGTTAGGCACCCCCATGGGACGTGACACAAAACTTTTGAACAAAATCGACCAAAGAGTACTAGTACTTTACTGATGAACTTTTTTCAGTTTTTTTTTATTTTCTCTAAATTCGCTCCAACGATTTTTTTTTTTTTTTAATTCATAAATCAATTATTTTTTAGCTCTTTAAAATGTATATTCTCATTTTGCCATTGAAATCTTCTGAAGACCAATTTACTCTTGTACTCCATAGAAAAGATAGGAGAAATGGTTCCCATTGTAACAAAATATAAATATTTTCCCACGTTTATAAATTTTACATCTTGATTTAATTGTACCCTACTGTCGGAAACTAAATACATGTCGACACAAAAATCTGGTGTTACAAGCACTGAACACAACTTTCGATTATCGAAGGTACCGAAGGTCACACCAGATTTTTTCTATTATATCTTGAAATTTAAAAAAAAAATGTTCGAATTCAATCTTTTTAACTCTTTCATAAACTTAATTTAACATCGAGATTATATTAATACAATAATGAATTTTGGAAAGATTTTAAAATAATTTCGTGAACATGAATTTAGATATTTTTCCGGATTACTCCTATCACGATATATCGTGCTGATAATAAGAATGTCTAAAAAAAACGTGCTCCCAACTCTATAAATTCTGTTTCCTCTCTGTGAAATATTTGAAATTTTTTTTACTTAATTTATTAGAGCTTTTTATGTTGACTAATGCAATGAAAAATTTACTTTTAATTTTATTATAACGTGTGACATTCACTTGAAGGAAGATTATAAAATACTTTGTATTAAATTTTTTAGGGTTTAGTCCCAAACCCTATCACTTTCTTTTGCCTGCATTCCAATAATTTTTTTTTTCATAAAAAAAATTCCTGACAGAATTGTTTCCCATGGTGAAAAGATACGCCCTATTTTTTGAGAGCCGCCATCAATAATTAATTAAAAAAATATTGTTTTTTTTTCGAATGCCAGCTGCCAGGATAGAATGGTCACTTGTTGTGACATATGCTTATATATCAGTGACGAGCAGAGGGGGCCTATAGACGGGGGCGCCCCGCTGACCAAACACACAACCCAAGCATTGTAAGCAAATGTAGCAACCAACATACTACAACAACTACAATGAGACTACACCCCAAGTATCCCTTTTCTGCTCCAGGACATCCTATAACTCTTCCTCTTAAATGAGATGCCAGCCAGAGAGCATGTTCCAATAATATGAACAAAAAGCCAATATTTAGACATCCATTCAAAACTCAATGAATGTTTTATTGGTTTGAAGTCGGGCCTCGGTTAATAAGCCAAGCCAATTGTTATTTTTATTTTTCAATAAGGCAGTCAAATATAAATTAGACGAAGATGACAAATTACTAAAGTGGTTATTCTTTAAATCAATATGACAATGAGAAAGTTTCCTTTCCTAAAAACAATTCTTAAAGGTGGAAATATCCGCATTGATACCGCACTATCATTTAGAAATTGTGTGATATAACTTTGTGTTGAGTCGGAGTGAAAAAAAATTCAAGACATTTGTATTTTATTAAAGCGTATCAGGCTGACGTCGGCCCCTTGTCTATGCCATCTTCAGAGACGGTTGGCGAGAATAAATGAAATTATAATATCAGCGACACACATTCGCATGAACGAAGCGATCAAGAGGACAACGAAATTAATTATAATATTTAGAAAATAAAAAAAATTCTGAAATAAAAAATAATAAGACTTAAGGTAAAGGCACCAGTAGTGGACCATTTAAGAAAATTTTTTATTAATTTTCAGCACAGAATTTTTATTTTAATAAAGAAACTGCTGGTGGAGGGCTTAAATTATTCACTGATATTTCTTTATTAAGAATATATAAGATACACTTTTATAAAGTTTTCCATTTTAAATAAATAAATATAAAACCATCTTAATTCGTTGGAGCTAGTAGTGGACCGTCTAAAACCTAATAATAGACCATGTTCAGCGCCAGTAGTGGACCCTCATTAATTAATTTTAATTTAGCCATTTAACTTGTTAGATTAAATGACTATGAGGATAAATGGAATAAAACGGGATAATAAAGTCAGGGACGTCATTTGACAGAGGGGGGGGGGTAGGAGGCATGTGCCCCCCCCCCAAAGCTTTGGAAAAAAATAGTAAATTCTGAGCTTAGCCCCTACATACAAACAAACTTACTCTCTCTCTTTATAAATAAGTATAGAAGATGTTCTAGATAAAAATATAGAGGTATATAAAATCTATATTATCTGTTTAAATGTAGTTTTTTCAAGAGCTCTTTTTCGCTTGAATTTTCTTCATTCTTTAGTTTCCTTTCAGTAGCTTTTTCTATCTTCAACTGTTCAAGATCTTGCTTTTTCTTCAAATTCTTTTTTAAATATTCCTGGGGAAGCATTCCTGAAACTACCGAAAGTATTCTTTCTGATGCTTCAATAGTTTGCATCAGTGACTCAGAAACAGTGAACTCATTACATGAAGGCCTTTCCTCGAATATCGGCTCTTCCAAGAGTACCTATCAGTTTCTCTCTTCAGTGCTGACTTGGTGAATGAATCTAGCTCTATTTTAGTTTTCTTCCAAAATAAGTATAAAGATAAGTCATGAGGATCTCCGGACCATGGACTGCATGTTGGCACAAATGAGTTTATTTTACCTGTGCCTATTTTGTCCTCTAGAAATTTTAAGCCATCTTTCAGATATTTAACCCGTAGATTTTTGGACATGTTATATTGATCATCTTGCCTTTTATTTTTAGTTTATTTTTTTCATTTTGGCCATTTCATTTTTTGCATTTTATTAGTGGACCATATCATAAACTAATGGTGGACCATGGGGTCTACTACTGAAATACGGTTAGTTAGCACTATAACTATTAGGTCTACATAATTTACTGGCTGCCAGAACATCATAATTAGCATTATAAAACAAAAATAAAAAATTCTAATTAATTCAGAAATGGACCGCCCCGGTCCATTTCTAGATAATCTGTAAGATTAACATACCAGTAATGGACCACCCCCTCCCTACTGTTCAAGATAAGGTTATATAGTAAAATATCGACTATTATCCTAGTTTATTATTCTAAGAATAAATATATATATAATCTTTCCTTTAAATATTTTGTGGGTGCTTAATATTTTAATATAGACAGCCAGCGATCCTTAACCAAAATGACTAGGAAAGAGCAATGATAGTATATCTTGCAAAACGCTGCACATAAAATGCGATAAAATGATAAAGTGATGAAGCGAGCATGCGCAAACTGCAAGAACAAGAAGCCAGATAACGTAACTTGAATATACATATAAAATCAACGCTGCAAAAAATACCTAATCCTTATTTTATCAAAATCTCTGCCAAAAGGTCCATTACTGGTGCATGGTCCATTACTGGTGCCTTTACCTTAAATTACATTTTTAAGGAAAAGTGAATAATTTTAGAAATTTTTTTATTTTGTTTTCGGAGCTGATTGGGGGGGCATCCAGGGGGGCAGAGGTCCTTGCCCGGGGGGGCGCATGCCCTAGCCCCCGTAGCGCCGTCACTGATTTTAAATTTATCAATTTTTTTCCCAATTTAAATATGCTTCAAAAAATAAAAACAAAAGAAACGCAGAGCACTCTAGCGGATAGTAATTCAAACAATCCAGTCTGGCTTCCAATTCTACACTCGTTGGGTTCGTTTTCTCTAAGTGATTATATTTAGTGCTTTAAAAAATAAAATGTGTTCAGTGAGTTTAATTTTCATTGTGATCTGTCTTCAAGTATTAAATTTTATATCGTGAAGCACCTGCCATCACCTTTGAATCAGGTATATTGAAATTTATTTAATTAATTATTCAACTCCCTTCGAGTCAAGCCGGAGAACATGACAGATGCTAATTATTATTAAAAAAAAATGGCTAGAAAATTTAAAATAATTTAATCAAGTGTTCTATTAGAAATTATTTTATGGGCGTGTGTTAAGAAGGAAATATGTATGATCCATGTGTTGTGTATCTTTCACTGGGAATTTTTTTTTCTGTTTATTATTATTATTATTATTATTTTTTTTTTTTAAGGAAATGTTTATAGATAATGGAAGACTATAAAAGAAGACCCTAGATGATATTTTATTGAGTTCTTCCGACCGGCGACTGCTTACTTAGATACATTTATATTATTATCATTTTTTTTTTTCAGAATAATAATTTTCCAATTTTCTTATTGCATTGATCAACAAAATTTGTATTAAATTAACTAGTGTTTTGATTAAACCCACAAGTATCGGAACAAATTTATTTTCATTCATCGTTCTTATATAACCATTTTATTTAATTCAATTAATTCAATTTCTATTTTTAGAAGTCGACAATCAGATTGAAAGGCTGGGTGGAGGGAAGGGAAGGTGAACAGACGCCAATCGTTTCTTAAACAGTTCTCAGTTCTCACTTTCGTCCCGCCTAATTAACTTAATATCTTATTTAAATTAATAGTTTTTATTTATTTAGTGATTTATGTTGTGATGATATGTGATTCTCAATCAATTAGATAATCTGATTGAAATGGTATTTATCTTATAAATATTGAAATGGTATTTATATTATACATATAATATAAATACCATTTCAAAGAGATTATCTAATTGATTGAGAATCACATATCATCACAACATAAATCGCTAAATAAATAAAAACTATTAATTTAAATAAGATATTAAGTTAATTAGGCTGGACGAACGTGAGAACTGTTTAAAAAACGATTGGCGTCGCTCACCTTCCCCTCGAATTTTTGACATGAATCTTAATACTTTCTCTCTCTCTCTCTCTCTCTCTCTCTCTCTCTCTATATATATATATATATACCTTTTTTTTAGCAAAGCTAAATTTTTTCCGCACTCCGTGAAATTTTTGCCGCTTCCGGGAAAATCATTTTCCCTTTTTTTTAGCAAAACTAAATTTACACCATAATATAGTACACTTTAATTTTTTTTTTTATTTTTATCTAAATTTCTAGCGGCATTCCTTAGCCTTTCACGCGGCAGCCTTGGGTCAGGGCCACACCGGTTCGGAAGTTCCGAATCGGAACCACTGGTCTAGACAAAGAAATCTGATGTGCTCTATGATAAGTCACACCAGATTTTTTAAATTATTGAAGTTTAATCCATTAATAACGGGTCATAGTGAAAGTTCAACTGTGCTCCTGCAGAGATTGGCAAAGCATATAATTTGGGGATAATTAATGTTTAAGGTGCGTACATCTGCGCTCTGCTCCGCTCGCGAGCACCATGTTCGTTAGATTAGTACGGGTTTTGAGATGCTCGCGAGCGGAGCAGAGCGCAGATGTGTACGCACCTTAAGATTTAAATTCTGTTTAAAAATCGAACACGATCAATTTTAATAATCTATATAGGTGTAATTAGAATTTTTATTTTCTAATTACATTTAAGACCAAATGACCCTTTCAAATTACATGAAAATTTCTCTCAATTAAAAAAGATTTAAAAAAATGGTATTTTTAGAAATTATGACGTCTAAGGTAAAAAAAATTTCAAGCTACGTGCCTGGCCTTATAAAATAACCGCACATAAAAGTTGGATAACTGAGATAGATCAATAAAAAAATCCAACCCACCTTTACACGCGCTTATCCTTATTTATTTATGAATTGTCTTTTCTCAACGGAATAAATTTGCATTTATAAATAAATATTAGCAGCCTACTTATGTTACAGTTAATTTTATTCTGTTATGGGAAAAGGGGAGAGATATACGACGAGAAAAATATTTTTTATTTTCAACTCAAAATCAAAAAATGTTTTCTTTAAAATTTAAACAAGGCCCTTTTTTGGGATTAAAGTATTGTATTTCTGATTGATGTTCTAATTCTCAATTCCCAATTCCTAGTTTCAATTTAAAAGCAACAATAATCAAAAATTTTGTTGTCACCTTCCATAAAACATCATCTCCCTCGAATGCAACCGATATTAAATTAAATAGGCCTACTTATCTATCAATGTTTACCCATAAAGGCCATTAGGAAATCTTTAGAACTTATTACTCAAATGTACCTCTCAATTCACATAATTTCAATAAAAGCCACCATGTTATTCCATTTTGATTCACTTAAGACTTATCATTTATCTTGGACTTCGATAAATGAATATAAATAGGGGTTTGGTTTCGACGATTAGTCTTTCCATCCTAAAAAAATCTGGTGTGACTGGTCGCACAGCACACAACTTTCTCTTACCTTCGGTAATCGAAAGTTGTGTTCTGTGCTTGCCATCCCATATTTTTGTGATTAATCGAGCAATGTAGTTTGTAAGTAAGCACATCAGTTCACGAAAACGGCTCTATTTTTTTTATTTTTTTTCAAATTTTAAATATATAGGCCTACTATTTTCTTTACCAATATGAAATTGCACTAGGTTTACTTTTGCGAAAATTCCGGTACTAGTGCTCTTCTGATGGACTTTTTTAATTTTTTCCACTCGGAATTCGCTTGAACGATTTCTTTAAAATTTTAAATTTTTACTATTTGTGGTATACAAACCAAACTTCGTTTGATCTCATCTTTGGGAAACTTTGAGTACTAGTACTTTACTAATGTGCTTTTTTAGTTTTTTCCAATTTTATCACCTCCAACTCAGTCATCGTTATTTATTTATTATTTTATATTTATATATAAGAAAAATATTTTATCTAGGTATTATTTATTGTTAATTTTACATTGGTAACCGTTGGCTCTAGTTGAAACATTATGCTTTAATATAAGAATTAAATTAAAGTATGATACAGAAGGTTTTTTGGTTTCAATGATTTATTAATTTAACATTAACACTTTATACGCATTTCGACACCATATGTGTCATCATATTATTTATTGTATTTTATACGTTTCATGTTATTGAATTGGCTACCATTCAAATGAAACAAATAGGGACGGAAGTGTATATTACCTCCGACACAATAATAAATAAATATATATATGTATACATGTAATTGTCCATTAAGAAATTTCATATAACTAATATTAATTCAAATAGCCGAAAAAGATAAGTACTGTGGGTCCGACCATGGATTGTTCATCCAGACTGCAACTTAACAACTGGAAAATATGTGATCTCAAAATGAAAGATATCTAAATAATTAGCAATCTATTAAATTCGGTGTGGTGATGTTGTTCATAGGTAGGGCCAAGTACAAATTGGCAATTCTGTGGTTCGGCTTTCTGCGGTACCTATCTTTTTCTCCCATTTGATTTAATAAATTTAATTTGAATATTTTAATAGAATTAATTAAAAAAGAGAGCAGAAATTTTTTCTAAATCTCGGATAAAATAAATTATTTTGAAATTTTTTGTTTTTCTGTTTCATCAATAAAATTCTACTTGCAATTTTTCATTCCCGGTATTATTATTATGTAAATTTTCCAAGTTTTTTTTTTTTTTTTTTTAAAACAAAAAAAACATTCACACTTTTTCTCATTCACTCTCACACTCACACACACATTCACACTGTCTTTTCGGCAACTCAGGCCATTTAAGACTTTAGACGATAACCGTTGTAAGTAATATATATATTGGGGGTTCAGGCATTTCTATTTAAGCCATTTACCAAGTTCCTTCTATATATTATAACACGAAGGAAGGGTAAGATTAGCGTGAAATTGATTCTAAAGAGGGATAGAGCTATAAATGAAGGGGTCAGTAGAATATAGTCATAAGACACAAAAGAAAGGTTATACATAATAAAATATGTTTATACCCGAGTCAAAAAACAAATTCTAGTTTTAACCTCAGAAGTCTCAATTCCTTTGATGTTTTATTTGCCGCTCAGAAAGTAATTCTACAGTACTTTAAAACTCAAAACCCTCATTCAAGACTATGAGGTTTAAATATGAATTACCGATTGATTTGAAATCCTAACTAGGCCTATAACTTAGAAACTCTCATTTGAGGTTTTTGAGGTTCAAATCAGTATACAACAATTTCTATATGGATTGAAGTTTTTGAGGGCCAATTATTGATTCTGCAGTTATGATTTAAACCTCAAAGTTGTAAAACCGTCCGTAAGTGGGATTTTGAGGTACAAACTGGGATTACTTTCTATGTTGAATCCAATCTCCAAAAAATTAAACTGACCTTCGAAAACCTCACTGAAGATTTTGAGGTTTAATTAGGAATTTATGTTTTGATTTGGGTACATTTATCATGTTGTAATTAGAGACTATATTCCACTAAGGCATTCAATTATTTATCAACTCATCAGGCGTGAAATGAAATAAATAGAAGATAATTTAAGACGTATTCCTTAACAAAAGTTTTTTTTATTGAAAATGATGTTAACAACTTACCATTAAAAGAAATCAACTATTTTAAATATTCAAATATTTTTCTTTTTCTTCTACAGGTGCTCCACGGTGTGGAAGAGTGCGCGGATACGCTCGCGTTTGCGTGTGAACCAGTATTAGCTTCGTTAGCTAACGTTTTGGCATGGCAAGAATGGGATAGTGCGGCGTCCGCTAGTGTTGGTGTTGCTGCTACGTTAGTCACAGGCGGTTCAGTCCCACCTAGGCCAGCGCACGCTCGGGAATATCACTTTCTCGACATGGAGCTCAAATACGGCCTGCTCCAGGTAAGATTCATCATCACACCCGAACCCTTTGAATTCTTTCGAATGTCCCAATATTTTCACGATCGCTATTTGTCAAAAAACTTTTTTTAAATTCTTCCTATAAAATTTTTTTTATTTCTTGGCTATTAGTTGTCCCCGTCTCTTTAGGCCGGTTATATATATCTTCCTAATTTTCACAACCATTGAGAATTTCTTGAAATGAAACCTAAGATATAGATTCGAAACGCCCCTTGTCGTGTTTGAAATTAGAGCTTCGGTGACTTTCTCATCCTTTCTAAACAAATACGTAACTTTACCAACAAAAAACTAAAATTCTTTGTTGAACTCCCTTTTAAACATTTTACATTATTCATGAAATTTTTTTTCTTTATTTTCCGGCTTTTGATCTTGGTCATTCAGCCCCCACTTTTTACAAAATATCTTACAAAAAAAATAATACAAAAAACTTCTATAAAAGTGCATAGTTCGAATAAAAAAAAATCAATCTAAAAAGAAAATATTACAAATAAATGACTATTAAGAACACTTTGCAAAAAAAAAAAAAAAAAATAGTAAAAAATCATCGTACAATGAGGGACAATATTAAATACCATCCATGCGTTTTCTACTTGTGATTATTTCACTGTTTTTAAAAAAATATTATATATTTTTTAATGGAAACTTTTATGGTTCAAACCTAGATAATTTTGCAATAAAGATTTTCATTTTCTTTTAAAAAAACAATGGAATAATCACAAGTAGAAAACTCATGGGTGGGACTTAATATTGTGCCTCACTGTACAAACAAAATAACTCTCAATTACTCTTATAGCAAGAATATAATAAAAAATCTGCTACTAGATTATATAGTGATTTTTGAGGCTGCGATCAAAAGTCTTAAAGGTCTTTTGGATGCGGAGATTTTAGGAACTGCAGCAACTTTGTGGGGTCTCGGAAGTTTCGATTAACTTTTATTGAATATTGCTTATGGTTATTTTCGTGGAGTGCGCATTCACAAATGGATGAAAAAATTTCAATTTCATTATAAATACTATGTGGCTGTTTATAAGTTTTTAAATTAATTATATAAAGGAAGAGGATTTGCAGCCAAATGAAAAGATTCTCTAATATTAAATAAACTCTTTATTCAGGATTTTTTGGCATAGATTTATTCTGCCATCATCAGCCTTCAAGAGTACATAAGTTTTAAACAGACATATATCATACAATAATAATAGAGTTCTCTTCAAGCATGTAATATAATACAATTGATTATTAACAATGTATGTAGCCCATTGGGCTGATCTCTCTCATAAGCTATACTTGAGGGTATTTACCTTGTTAAATATTCATGACAAAATACGTTGTTAAAAATCAATTGTATTACATGCTTCAAGACAATTCTATTATTATTGTATGATATATGTCTAAAACTCTTGAAAGGCTGATGATGGCAGAGTAAATATATGTCGAAACGTCCTGAATAATGAGTTTATTTAATAAAAGAGGCTCTTTTCATTTGGTTGTTAATTCTCTTCCTTACTATAATTTAATTTTTAACTTGTATAGATTAATTTTGACATTTCACAAAATTTAAGTCTTGCGTAATTTTATATTTACCATATAATAAATATTTCAAACATTTTACAATTAATCTTGAAAATCAGCTTGCCAAATTTAGTATTTTTATCCGATTTAAATATCGTTAGGTATCGTGAACTTTATCTCTCTTTAATTTAATTTAACGTCAAAGAAATTGCAATTTCTCAAATGATCAAATACTTTTTTATTATAATAGACAATAATAGATGTAGACTAGAATAGAAGATACTAGTATTTAGTTGTAAATGATCAAAGTCGAAGAGTTTGTTGTGTTGTCGAAATCGAATGAATAAATTATAAAGTGAATTATAACCTAGATTGGTAATTTCATCTCATTTTCTTCAATTTCGTTTGTTCTTTTCTACAATCATTATTCCATTTCAACCAGAAATCTTTTCGCTCTGTCTTATTTCATCAACAAATTCGAATACGAGTGTAACATAATTTATTAAGGAACTTCACAAATATAATTTCACACCTATTATTTCATTCTAATTCTAAGAAATTGAATGGAACTTATTTTTGAGTCTTTTTTTTTTACTAGAAATCGCTCATTGGCTTTAATAGTGCGTAATAGTGAAACTACAATATAAGCTTTCAAATTTACATTTATATTTCTGATAATAAATTCCAATTATGTTTGAAATTTTAATTTGATTTTGTCAATTCTGACTGTCCTCTTGGAGCCTCTTAAGTCTTTTGTTTCGAATGGCTTTTCTCTTAGTCTATATAGCTAAGTAATCTAATTATATTATTTGCTCCACCCCTCATCCTCCCCCCTTTCGAGATTCAGGGTCTCTTTTCTCTCTAAAAGCTCTCTTGGTGAGTTAAGTACCTCTTCAAATACTCTGGAGTTGCTGCAGTTTGAGGACTTCTCAGTCATTCTTTTTATTTAACAAGATTATTAGAAGTAAAAGAATTTGATTTTCGGTTTAACAATGTTTTATTCAGCTGAATTGTACCTGAAGAAGGCCACAGAATGAGTGGCCGAAACGTTGTAATTTTTACAAATAAACCAAAATTGAACCAAAAATAAAATTCTTTTACTAATGATAACAACTTTGAAAGCCTAAAGAGAAAAATGCATTTCTCGTTATGTATGTCTCAGATCTGAGAATCGATAAGAAACAAGAATTTCGTCCTAGAATTTATAAATATCTTAAGGATATTAGGTGTAGTAATTAATAAAATATAACTCTCCGATGTGTTAC
>JAKCPI010016152.1:0-22602 GCA_023213315.1 Euborellia annulipes
TCAATAACAAAGCTAATGTTGTCTACTGTGTGCGACCAGTCACAGTACATATATGATAATGATTCGTGCAAAACGTTAGTTTAACATTCAAGAAATTTTTAAAAGCCCCTCCATTTACCATCAGATTTTTTTTTATTCGTTTTTGATAGGCGTTAGGTGAGGGGTTGGAAACAAACTCTCTCTCTCTCTCTCTTCAATCGCAGGTATTAATATAAAACAAATATTTAGATATGCTAATGTCAATATTGACTTGAGAAACGGAGGCGCTACTGCATCTTTGTGGGCTTATGGACCAAATCTCTCGTGTGCAATTCCTCTCTAATTCTTACGTCAATAAATCGATAAATACAACAAAAAAAATTATTTATTTTTTTTTTGTCACACGAAATAGAGAGAGATTCCTTTTAACTCCATTCTTTTATTTTTATTTTAAAAGAAAATACAAACAATGAACAAAAAAAAATTGACTTGACTTGAGAAGGGATAAAAAAAATAAATAAATAATCTTAGAATTAGGGGTTTGTATTTTTTTTATTCATAGCATTTCTTTGCGAAGACTAATGTGACCATCAATTGACTTTTATATATATATATATAAAAAAACGAATTTTATGGGCGATAAATAAAGTTTATTGGGAAGAAAAAATAGGTAGGGAGTGGAGAGATGTGATTAAAATTAAATAAAATAAAATAAAAAAAAAACGATCCATTTAGGGAATTGGGAGATGTAGTTGAATTTTTTTAAGTCACAAATAGATATTTTCTTACTTTAGCTAGCTGCAATGGCCTGTCGGAACCTCCTTCCGCCCCCCCCCCCCCCCCAGATTTGCGAAAGGTGTGAGTTACTCTCAGCTATCCTCCGGTGAAAGGAATTTCGGGGCTTGGCAACTCTCTAAGTTTCTGTCATAATTACAAACTAATACTTTTGTTATATTATATTTTTTTTATCATCAAAACTATTTCTCCTATCTTTCTATCAAGTACAAGAGTAAAGTGTGCTTCAAATGATTATGAAACGAAAATGGGAATATAAATTTTAAGGAGCATCTAAGTAATTGATTTTTGAATTTTAATCGAATCCGATGGATACCATTATGGGCAGGAAGCACAGGTTCTATTCACCGGAGACGTTTCGGTTCTTTTTTATTATATTTAAGAACCATCTACAGTTCTTAGAAAAATTTAATTTCACAACGAGGGAAGTTTAATGTTCATAGTTGACCTTAAAGTTGTTATAGATATACTGTAGTTAGTAGTATGTTCAGAGTTTTAATAAGGAACGAAGATGGTTCTTAAATAAAAAGAACCGAAACGTCTTCGGTGATTGAATCTGCATACAGAGTCTATTTATTGGCTGCTCCTGCCCCATAATTATCCATCGATATATCTCACAGCCACGACTCCGAACAAGGGCGGATACAGGAGGGGTGGCTAAAGGGGTAATTACCCCCTGAGATTTGAAAAAAAAAAGCATTTTTAATGTAAAATTTTAAAAATTAATACTTAAAAATTTGATTTATATTTATATTCAGGCAAACAAGTACAGAATTTAAATTACCGATATTAAGAAAAAAAATGTGAGCTATGCGACCATTCACTCCAGATCTCCCCCCCCCCGAGAAACACTTATGGATCCGCCACTGACTTCGAACATATTTAATCCAAATCGTAAAGTGAATTTTGAGAAAATCGAAAAAAAAAAAATATCAAAAGTACATCAGTAAAGTACTAGTAGTGTTTGGCGGATTTTATTCAAAAGCTTGGTGTTAAGATCCAGGAGGCCCTCGGGCTTGGTGTAGTTGGTAACGTGCCTACCTACTATACCGAATTATTTAATATCTAATCAGAGGCTCCAACAACGTTTCTGATAATTCTCTCATTCCAATCCATGAATTTCAGAATAAATAGAAGAAAATAAGCGGTGTGAATCGTCACACCAATCCTCAAATAGTAACAGAAAATTTTATTTGTTATTTTTAAACAATGCTCTCTAATCTTTTTGTTCCTCTCTCTTTCTCTCAATTTATTTTATCTATTGTCATCATATTTTTTTATTAGAAAAAGAACAAAAAAAAAAAAAAAAAAAAAACTCCAGTCTTTTCACGTGCTTAATATTCATGATGCCAGCCAGCCAACCAGGCAGGCAGGCAGGCAGGAGAGTATTTTTTCCTCCTCTCTCTCTCTCTCTTGGTTGGGATAGAATTTCCATTTTATGGTCTCTATTCCTGAGGGTTATCTCTATTAGCTCTGTTATAACTGAACTGAACTCCTTTTTCCTAACTTTTGTTTAATATAACATTTATATTTAAATATTCGAATAGATTAAGAACATGAAGAAGAAGTTGAAGGCCAGAGGCAAAAATCCCTTCCTGCCTCTTTTTTTGAATTACTGCTCAAAATCAGGGATTTTTTAATGAGAATCCAAAGTTTGTTATTTCGAAATGTTTGCTAATTATAATAACTAAGAAATCTATATATGGACCTATTATATATTATTTGAAATTTCTTTTGGGATCTCTGTTTATTTAGTCGAGGTGCTTTCGTGTACGAAGACACACACCTCAAACTCAACCGGCCTCTGACCATCTACTGGCATCCCGTGAAGTTACTTTATTTCCTATCTCTAACTCCTCGGTTTCTAGCTAGTGAACTAATCCTTATTTCTGATTCCACCCGGTTCCTTTTATTCGACAACTTATATGTTAGGGAGGATCTCCTAGTTTGAGGAGGGACTTCCTCAGCACCGACTCCTTTCGAAGATTGCATCACTGAGCGGGAACTTTCTTTGCGTCCCTTTCACAGGACAGGATGTCACAGCAACTCCCTCTCCTCGTAGAGTTGCTTGGGGGCTATTGCGGCGAGATCTAATATTCCAATCCAGTGCGTGCTTGAGGATTTGTTTACATTAAATGAATATTTTTTATTTAATGAAAAAAATCCCTCACGGCAAGGATTTGAACACGGATCTCCTTTGTAGAAGCCGACACTCTAGCCCACCACACCAGCGAGCTCCCCCTAAGAAATCTATATTTGCATTGATTCTATTTAGAAGTCACACTGTACAGGTTACAGGTTTGTGGTTCGATTCGTTTCAGAAACCGAGCATAAGACACTAATGCGCGTTTGCACTAACAAGTCTTAAGAAAAACCTCGTATTTTTGTTAAAAGTGAGCCGCTTGTTGTCATAGCATTGCAAAATTTAAAAATTAGATGGAAAGAATTATTCCAAAAGTAAAAACTTGGCTTTATCTGGTGTCTCAAACATTTGCATGAAGATAGAAGGGGAAGACGAGCATTCAAGTGTTCGTTCACGAATGAACTCAAGTAAAAGTTTGAGATACCAGATGAAGGATCGCCAAAGAACTATGGTATATCCTGCACTGAAGATAGCCATAAATTTGGCTGAAGCGTTTTGATTTAAGGAGTCTGTTTAATCAATATTTAATACAATACTAATAGATCCCGCGGTCGGAAGTTAATTTAACAATATTTGTTTTGATTTTTTTTAAGGCTAAACGAACAAATAAACACTTACAATTTGAAGATTGATAGAGAAGGAGCACAAGAGCGCGTGCTTACCTGGAACAAAAAGAGAAATTATATTAATTAAATAAAAAATAAATAAATAATAAAATTTATTACGACCCGCACAAGTCCTCAGTGGCTAGGTCTAACAAACACAATACAAATTTAAATACAATAACAAATACAACAAAACAAAAGGAAAGGAAAAAAAAAGTAGAAATGTATGCCCATTAACAATCAACATGTTCATGCATTTCCATCGAAAGAAATTAGAAAAAGTAAAAGTGAACTAGTTGAGGGGGGCTAGAAGATATTTTCAAGATATCTATTTTTTTATAAGAATGTCGAACTACATTGCATATGGAGTTGCTAGTATGAGTGGAATAATTATATGCGTATATAATGCCAAATAGGGGGTGCTCGCTGGTGTAGGGGACTAGGATGTCGACTTCTAAAAAAGAAGATTCGCGTTCAAATCCTTGGCTTGGAAGATTCTTTCATGAAATAAAAATATTTATTTAATGAAAACAAATCCTCTACAGGCACTGGATTGGAATATAGGATCTCAACACAATAGCCCCCAAGCAACTCTACGAGGAGAGGGAGTTGCTGTGACATCCTGTCCTGCGGAAGGGACGCAAAGAAGGTTCCCTCTCAGTGATGCATTCTTCGAAAGGAGTCAGTGCTGAGGATCGCTCTTCAAAGTAGTAGATCATCCATAGCATAGAAGAGGTTGGATAAAAGCAACCGGGTGGGACCAGATATAAGGATTAGTTCACTAGCTAGAAACGAACGTAGGAGGAGGAGTTAGAGATAGGAAATAATGTAACTTCACGTGGTGCCGGAGGCCAGAGGCAGATTGGGTTCGAGGTGTGTATCTTCGTGCACGAAAGCCCCTCGGGTAAATAAACGGGGATCCCGATAGGAATTTTAAATAATAATGAATATACCAAATATATTTTCGTAGGATCTGAAGAAGGGAATGTTGCGTTCTCGGAACGTTGGCCAAATTACAAAAAAAAAACAAAAATTATTCTATACTGGCTGGCTTCGTTCACTTTCCTGCTCTTCTGTATTATGATTATTACCTTTAATTAATTTTCAAATATTTATTTGAGGAAGTTACTAGTATTAGTGGAATAATTGTGAGTAACCGTCAAAAAAATGACTTTAATAACTCCCTAGCGATTGACCTCTCTGTATTTTTTTTTTTATAATAATAATCCCCATTCTTTGCAATAAGTTCCCAAGGGATAGATAGATGGCGGTGCTGTCTTATAAATTCCTACTCTCTATTCCCTTGATACCTGCTTTTCCTATTGTTATATTTTGAGATAGGGCTAAATAATATAATATTCTCTTTGTCCTCAATATTATATAATATTAAGGGTATTGTAATCTCTCTCTTGGCGTGCAATTGTCAGTATATTAAGGGCTGATCTCTTCTTATTTAGGGTTTAATATCTCTGCAAATGTCCTATAATTGCGGGGCGGAGGGGAAGGGCCTGCATCTGGCGCCATTGTTCCAGCAAGAGAGAGGGGGAGAGTGATACTTTATGATCGGCCCTTTTGCCCTCTACTTTAAACAACAACCGAGTAAAATGCCTGTGCGAGGGAATATAATATAAAGTTACTACTTAATAGCTCAACGCCAGTTGTCCATTCATTCAGAGGGTATTTTTCTCTCTCTGGATTTTAATTTAGAGATGCAATGAAAGATGGAGATAATAAAATTAATAAATTCAAGCTCTATATTAAATGTGTTTTGTTTCTTCTTAAGAGTGATTCATTTTTTTTTACATCCTGGCAGATAAAATTATAACTATTTGAGTAGCTATTTCATTTAATTTAGACTGGTATCCAGTAGGGCTGTGCAAAATCATCGATTAATCGTTTATTTTCTTAAAAAATAATCATTGGATAAATAATCGATTATTTTCGGGCAAAAACCAGCCGAAATATGCGTTTGAAAAGATGAGATGAGAGACTCATATACTAAAAAAAAAAAAAGTCAAATGATTTCGGCGAGAGGGGTAAAATGAAAATTTTAGAAAAAATAAAATAAATAAATAAAGATATAATCGATTATTTTTTTTTTTCATAAAAGTAACAGTTACATGTAGGCAGCCAGCAAAGAATAAAAACTTTATTTAAATATATTCGACGTTTTGGGAAGGCATCGCTCCCATCTTCAAGAGCTACGGTCATAGAAAATTAATTTTGTGACTTACATGTAAGGCGTACTGAAGGTGAAGGTTACTCTTGATTGTAAATAAACTAATGAATTAGTTTAAAATATTTATTATACATTGTTGAGTTCTTTATAGATAAATAACTTTAACTGTTTGGACCCCAGGCAGTCCGATAATTTTAAGAATGCCTGGACCCCCAATAGATATTATAAATAACAACGGTTATCGTCAAAGTATTAAATGGCGTAAGCAGCAGAAAAGACTGTGTGAATGGATGTGTGAGTGTGAATGAGAAAAAAGTGTGTGTTAAAAAAAAAAAAAAACTTTAACTGCTTATACTGAAAATTTTTTCGGAGTTAGACAGGTTGGCTTCTGAACGCCTCATGTATCAATTCAAACAACATTAACAATTTATCGTAAGTCTTTTATCATGTTTTGTTTAAAAAAAAACTTGTAATTTTGCCTGTTTAACACCAAATAAATTGTTCGATGACCGTAGGTCCTGAAGATGGGAGGGATGCGTTCCCGATACGTCAACGATATTTAAATAAAGTTTTTATTCTTTTTTGGCTGCCTACATCTACCTGTTCCTGTTAATTATCACTCAACCATTAATTTCTTCTTTTCAAATTATTTTTTTTCATAATCAAATTTTTTCCCAAAATCGATTATTTTTTCATAATCGATATCGATGATTTTTTTCCATAATCGAACACGCCTAATTAGCAGCCGTCCATTGATTGTTTCAATTTCATTTATTGATATAAATACTTGATAGGTGTATATTCTACAATAGGGAACTCTACGAGGAGTGGTAGTTGCTGTGACACCCCGTACTATACAAGCGACGCAAAGAAGGTTCCCTCTCAGTGATGCATTTTTTGAACGGAGACGGTCCCTCCTCAAAGTAGGACATCCTCTCTAGCATAGAAGAGTTTGGATAAAAGGAACAAGAAATAAGAATTAGCTCGTTAGCTAGAACTCAAGAGGAAGAGTTAGAGATAGGAAATAATGTAACTTCACAGGGCTACGGCAAGAGTTGGGTTTGAGGTGTGTGTCTTCGTGCACGGAAGCATAAACAGAGAATAGTTGTTGTTGCAATGAATTGTCTTTCAGGTGTGATTTTTAAAACCGCAATATAGTAGTTAACTTGCATTCACTTTATTTACACAAAACCAGAGTGTTTGTTGTTGTTGTTGTTGTTTTATATAAAAGCGATTAATATCGGAAATGATTGCAAAATTTGACAAGAAGGCAGGGCATACGCAACAGCAGGCGTTATACGATTAATGAATAACTGAATGGTTTTAGTGATGTGGTTTTGACTAGCTAGCTGGCTCTCTTTTGGTTGTGTTAGTGTTTGAAATCCCGCCCGTCGCTCTCTTCCTCTTTGGTTTGATCAATCGTAAATTAATTAGCCCTTCCACCCACACACAATCCCTTGATTGATAATTGCCTTTTTTTTTTTGTTTTAATTAAAATCTGTGGCTTCACTCCATAAGGTGTCATCATATCCATCCACCCACAATATTTATTTATTTATTGATCACAACAACAACAACAACACCCTTTATTTTTTAAACAGCCATTTTTCACAATCAGCCTCTTACACCATTTTACACTCAACTTTGATATACGTATATATATATATATACACACAAACATACATACATTTGACATAGTCTTTTAGATTAATAGGTTATATTATTCAAAGAGGGAACAGAAAAAAACAATATCATCTTTTTAAAAAGATATAAATTTTCATTTTCAAATAATAATCAAAATAAGAGAGAGAAAATATATAAAAATAAAATCTCTTTGATCCGAATTTGTTTGCCATTTAAGGCATTTCTTTGTAAAAAAAAAATAAACGCTATCTCCTCTTGAAAGCATATTATTAAATAAATATCACATTATTATAACACCGGCCGCCGAAGGCTTCCACTCCCCTGGTATAATTAATTTGCTTTGATTTTACTTTCTCTTACCTCTATATATGTTAATATATGGGCCGTTTTTTTGAAAGTGGGGTAAGTTTTTTTCTATTTTTTAAAAAAAGAAAAGTTTTTAAAAAAATCTTTTTACAAAAAATTTAATTTTAAAAAAGGGGGTTTTTAAAAAATTCCCCTAATTAAAAAAAAAAAATTTTTTTTTAAAAAAAAATTTTTTTTTTTTTTTTCCCAAAAAAATATAGAGAGAAAGTATTGGATTCATGTCGAAAAATCAATGTCGAGATTTTGATGGATATACACGTTTTGAGGTCCCCTGAATCCAAAAAAAGTGGTTTTCTGTCTGTCTCTCTGTCTGTGTGGCTTGTCAATTTAAAGCATGAAGGAATTGAGCTAGGAGGTTGAAATTTTAAGTTAGGCACCCCTCTAAGGCGTGAAAATAAGCTTTTAATCAAAATCGGCCAAGAGTACTACACTAGTACTAGTAGAAAATATGAATAAGCTTGCATAGATTTTATATATATCCTCAAGTAAAAAAGTAAAAATAATGTAAACGACTAAAAAAGACCAAAAAATAATTATTTTTTAATATGATACGAATCTTATTTTTCTGAACCACTTTTCACGGCCGCGATAATTTGTTTTTTTTTTCGGACACAGTAAGGGAAATTAGGAATGAAAGTTAGAAAAAAACGCAGCCAAAATTTTTTCTTTAAAAATATATTTCAACAGCTGACGTTTCGGCTTTGGCAAAATCGATTTTGAGATTTTGATGGACATACACGTTTTGAGATTCCCTGAATCCAAAAAAGTGGTTTTCTGTCTGTCTCTCTGTCTGAGTGTTCAATTTAAAGCATGAAGGAATGAGCTAGGAGGTTGAAATTTTAAGTTAGGCACAATAACAGCTCCGAGGATGGCTTTGACCAAAGCCGAAACGGCAGCTATTAAAATATATTTTTAAAGAAAAAATTTTGGATGCATTATCTTTCATTCCTGAAACAAATTCCACCAGCCATAAAATACCCTTATACTAAAGTAGGGGAAATGTTCTGCCTTGCACTCATCGTAAACATTACGCGAAAAATGAGGAAAAATTCGAATTATAAAGAGGATAAGTGACCTTGTTATATTATAGAACGTTCTCCCCCCATCTAGTTACGAAAAGGATTTCGAGTTATCAAGCGTATCAAAATAGACAGCATTCTTTCGATTTACAGAAATTTACAGTTGAAGAGTTCAAATTATAGAAAAATTCAAATTATCGAGAGTCAAAACTATATGTCGATCTAAAATATCAGGTGTGACATGCACAGATTATTATTATTATTGTTTGAAATTCCTATCGGGATCCCCGTTTATTTACCCGAGGTTCTTTCGTATACGAAGACACACACCTCAAACCCAACTGGCCTACCGGCACCCCGTTAAGTTACATCATTTCCTATCTCTAACTCCTCCTCCTACTTTCGTCTCTAGCTAGTGAACTAATCCTTATTTCTGGTTCCACCCGGCTCCTTATATCCAACCTCTTCTATGCTATGGAGGAAGTCCTAGTTTGACTCCCTCAGCACCGGCATGTAGCCTGCTCCTTTCGAAGAATGCATCACTGAGAGGGAATCTTCTTTACATCCCTTCCACAGGACGGGATGTCACAGCAACACCCTCTCCCCGTAGTTGCTATTGTGGTGAGATCCAATATTCCAATCCAGTGCCTGCTTGAGGATTTGTTTACATTAAATAAATATTTTTATTTAATGAAAAATTCCGCATGACAAGGATTTGAACAAGGATCTTCTTTGTAGAAGTCGACACCCTAGCTCACTACACCAGCGAGCCCCCGTGACATGCACAGAATAAAGCTTTGAATTAACGAAGATAAGATGGGGGGGGGGGTGATTTGAGACTAACCCATTAGATTTTTAAATTTTATAGGTTGATGACTGAAGCGGTCGGCGACTACTAAATTCTCATTCATTGGACCACCAAAGAAACAAATTAAGACGAGTTAGAAAAGATAGAAGAAATAATAAAATTGGCACGTTTAATCATTAAATCATAACCATGTGTAGAATATTAACAAGGGCTGAAAGGGGAGTGGGGGGGGGATGAAAAATATCTAATATTCTATAACTCCTTCTCTGATACATTTATAAAAATAAAATTCTCTGTCCGTTGTTTGTTTATAGCTCATAAAAGAAACGAGAGAGAAGAAAAAAAAAATGGTCAACATATAGATGAAATTCTCTAATTAAAAATATATGATCAGATGCATATCAACGAACAAAAAAAATTTAATTAATTATTTACGTCAATAGTATAAAAGTCAAAAAACAAAAAAATAAAAAAATTGGTAGATTTATTTAATATATTAAATTGTGAATCCAATAAATGAAAAAAACATATGGTGTGAGTGATCGCACAACAAACAACTTTCTCCTCAAAAATTGAGATCAGGAAAAGTTGTGTTCTGTGCTTGTCACACCAGATTTTTTGTGTCGACATATATTTAATTTCGGCAGATATATTAGAATTTTTTTTTTTTCATTTAAGTTCTTTTTCGGGCTTCTATTTATTTTAATTGGATTGGTAGTCAATCCAATTGAAATAAATTATCGCATGAGACGGGACGCGACCTTTGGTATAAAAGGCCAGCACTCTAGCCACTACACCAAGGCCCGAGGGCATATATTAGAATTCAAGATGTAAAATTTATAAGTATGGGAAAATATTTTGTTACCATGGCAACCATTTCTCCTATCTTTCCTATGAAGTACAAGAGTAAAGTTTCCTTCAAACAATTTCAAAGGCAAAATGAGAATATACATTTTATAGAGAATCTAAAAAATAATTGATTTTTGAATTTTAATCAAAATCGTTTGAGAGAATTTTGAGAAAATAAAAAAAAAACTGAAAAAGTGCATCAGTAAAGTACTAGTACTCTTTGGTCGATTTTGTTCAAAAGTTTCATGTCACGACCCAAGGAGGTACCAAACTTAAATATAAAATTTCGATCTCGAAACTCTTTTCGTTCTTGAGATATTTAGTTGCAAAAACCACTTTTTTGGATTCAGGGGACCTCAAAACGTGTATATCCATCAAAATCTCGACATCGAATTTTTGACATAAATCTAATCTATATACATATAAAGAGAAAAAGAAAGTAAAAAGGCGACGACTCATCTGACGTCACTATGCCAACCATAGTAGGCTTTAATCTTAAAACGAGAGAGAGAGAGAGAGAGAGGGGAGTAGATGGTAAAGAAAGAAAAGAAAAAAGAGAGAGAGAGAGGAAGAGAAATAATTTATCTTAATAAAACGAGGCCATGTTATTTTACAATCGCCTTTGCTTTTCAATTCTAATGGATGAATGAATGAATGAATGATGGATGGATGTGTTCGATGGATGCTGCTATTTACTTAATTTATTATTTTCATCAAATTGCCCATTTTAATGGGTGGGGGGTGGGGGGGTAGGATTGTTTACTCAATTCTAATTTTGAATATACAATAGAAAAGAAAACTTTAAAGGGGGAGTGAATTGTGAATTGCTTCACTTATATAATAGTAAAGGAACTGAAGTTTAAAAACCTACGAGAGTCTAACGGCCGGTTTCTTAAAACTAGAACACTTTTGAGTTTAACAAAAATGAGTTTTTCACATAATCAGGTCTATTTAAGGTTCAGGAAAACCCAAATGAGTAACGCAGCTAGTCGTTTTTTCAATTTTTATTTAAATATAAAGTCCCAGGGCCAACGTTTCGACCATCATCAGGGCCAAGCCATTGTTGATGGTCCCCTGGCACTTTATATTTAAATAAAAATTGAAAAAACGACTAGCTGCGTTGCTCATTTGGGATTTCTTGAACCTTAAATAAATTGTATTATCAGCTATACACCTCAATTAAATATAATCAGGTCTATTCTTCAAGCAAAAACGTTAACTTTTAACATCTGTAAACAACATTAATTCATTTCAACACTTCCTTGCCTCATATAGCTATTCTCTAAACAAAAACTTTAAAGCCAAAGCGTTAAAATTTAGGTAAATAGTGTTAAAAATTAATTGTCATGTCTAGAGAGGTCTAGAGGGTGGCTTTAATATTTTAACGACGTATTTAAAATAAAAATAGCGTCTTTAACCTAAAAAAGTAAGGTTATGATTTTGATAGCTTTGAAATAAAAGCTGTTAACACTTTGCTTAGAGAATAGCATTTTTTAACGCTGAATGTTTTTACATTGCATTTTAAATTTTAACGTCTGTTTTTAGAGGATAGACCTGAATATTTGCCAAATCAAAAGGTTTTACTCTTATTTCAAATGAATGTTTGTTTTTTTGTTAGTGGGTCAAGAGCCTAATGGCCCACCAGGAATCGAACCCAGGATCTCCAGCTTTTTAGGAACATCGGTGTTCTATCCATTGACCAGGCCACCGGACCCTCGACCTACACCAATAAAAACTCACTCACTTCCCCTTATGACCGTTCTCTAACAAGAGAATACCAAAGTGAGAATTCTTTAAAGAAACAAGGCTCAGGTAATATTTTTATGATAATTTACAAATGGAAGGCAAAGATGTTTGAAAAAAAAAACAAGTTGATTCTTATTTTTTTGGAAAATATAAGGAAAATCAATCGGTAAAAATATTATGTTCATAAATTGTTATATCCAATTTAAATAAATAGAGACGGGGTCTAAATGGCCTTCGATGCCAAAAAAAGACCTTATATGAATAAAAAAATTGCTGTGACATTCCGTCCTGTGGAATGGACGTAAATAAGGTTTCCTCTCAGTGATGCATTCCTCGAGAGGAGGGAGTCCCTCCTCAAACTAGAACACCCTCCTTAGCATAGAAGAGGTTGGATAAAAGTAGATAAAAGGATATGAAATAAAGATTAATTCACTAGTTAGAAATGAAAGCAGGAGAGGGAGTTAGAGATAGGATATGATGTAACTTCACGAGGTGCCGGTACAGCTGAGTTTGAGGTGTGTGTCTTCCAAGGGCGGATCCAGAGGTGTTTCTCGTGGGGGGGGGGCGGGGGTAATCTGGTGTGATTGGTCGCACAGCACACTATTTCTTCTTAATTTCGGTAATTTAAAGGCGCATTCTGTACTTGTTTGACAGAATATAATTACAACAGGGGAGTATATAGAAATTTTTTTGGGGGAGGGGCCTGATCTCAAAAATTTTTCTGCGAAAAAATTTTTTTTTTCGCGGAACCAAAGTTTTCCGGACACGAAAATTTTTGCCGCCCGCGGAACATTCCCTCTTTTGCGGAACCAAAAATTTTTTTCCCGTCCGTAAAAATATTTATTTTACCTTTTTTTTTTAGAGACCCTAAATTTTTGCCATTCGCGGAATCAAAATTTTTTTCATGTGCCGCCCGCTGAACATTTCCTCTTTTGCGGAACCAAAATTTTTTCCCCGTCCGTAAAAATTTGAAAATTTAAAAAAAAAAAGTATTTTTTTCAAATCTCGTGGGGGGGGGTAATTACCCCTTCCACCCTTGGTGTCTTCGTGCACGAAAGCACCTCGGATAAATAAACGGGGATCCCGATAAAAATTTCAAATAATAATAATTAAAAAACGGAATATAACGGAAATATAAACTCTATATAGCTAATTATATGTGAAAAAACTCTTTTTTTAAGCGAGTTCTTGTTTATTATATCGATGATTTGCTATCGGTCGGATGATTTCACTGAAGCAACGGGCCCTTAGTCCTTTTGCAATTATTTTTTTATTCCCTCTAATTTATTAATAATGAAGGCAAAAAGGTTTCTTTCATTTTCTATTTGTTAAGATTGTGAATTGGGCGCGTGTACAAAAGAAGAAAAAGCATTTTTAGAAATTATTGGCTTATGCAAACGGGTTCTAATCCAACATTTGCATGTGCAAACAGAAACGTCTGCCGGGCGACTTGACTCCCTGGGGCGACGACGACGACGACGACGGTATCTCTGTTGACACAGCTTGATTCTTGTGCGCGCCGCGCCGCCATCCACCCCCCTCTCACTTCAAAATACGAGAGGGCCGTTTACCACCATCATTTTAGAATAAATAGAAAAACATGCCACCTAGTGCCCTCGGGGAGAGCTCATTTCGAATAGAACGAACCAACTTTTGGTTTAAAAGGGAAGGGGTGGGAGGGTGGGGGGATCCAATCAACGAAGCAACCAATCCAAAAGGAAACTGACGATTAAGCCGATCAAACTTGGTGTTCTGGTAATTTCATGTAAATAATAAACTTAGAGGGATGTAATAACAGAGAAATTATGAATGATTGAACAACCAATTGAGTTGCAAAACTAAGAGTTAGTCGAATAATAATTAGAACAGTTCCGGGATAACGTTTTTTACTTTCTCTTACCTATATTGGTTTTCGCAACATGTACAAAATATCTCAAGAGCAAAAAAGAGCTAGGAGGTTGAAATTTTATATTTAAGTTAATCACCTGGCTGGCACTTGACGAGAAAATTTTGAAAAAAAATCGGTCAACGGGTACTAGTGTACTGATATGCTTTTTCAGTCATTTTTTTTCGATTTTTTCAAAAGCAAGGATTTTGTTTAAAATTCAAAAATCATTTATTTTCTTTTGATGCTCTTTAAAATGAATAATCACATTTTGCTCTCAAAAGTGTTTGAAGCAAACTTTAATCTTGTACTTCATAGGAAAGAATAGGACGCTGGTGTGGTGAGCTAGGGTGTCGGCTTCTACAAAGAAGATCTCTGTTCAAATCCTTGGCGTGCTGGATTTTTCATTAAATAAAAATATTTATTTAATGTGGACAAAATTTCATGCAAGCCCTGGATTAGAATATAGGATCTTACCACGATAGCCCCCAGGCAACTGTACGAGGAGCTGTGACATCCCGTCCTGTGGAAGGGACATTAAGAAGGTTCCCTCTCAGTGATGCATTCTTCGAAAGGAGTAGGCTACACGCCGGTGCTGAGGGAGTCCCTCCTCAAACTAGGACATCCTCCCTAGCATAGAAGAGGTTGGATAAAATGAAACAAGAAATAAGGATTAGTTCACTAGCTAGAAACGAAAGCTGGAGGTGGAGTTAGAGATAGGAAATAAAATATAACTTCACGGGGTACCGGTAGATGGCTACGGCCAGAGGCCGGTTGGGTTTGAGGTGTGTGTCTTCGTGCACAAAAGCACCTCCGGGGATCCCGATAGGAATTTAAAATAAATCTTTCCTTGCCAATTATTGCAATATTATTACACCAACAAATTAGATCGGGTTATTAGAAAGAGCCGTCTTGTTTTTTTAAATGTAGGGGACGCCTAGGAGTTAGACAACCAGACATGTAAGGGAGGAGTTTTTTTCTCCTTTGTCCTTCCATTCGTTTACGCTACTATAGATACAAAATTGTTGGAAGCTATATAATATAGCAAATAACTAACTTTTGAAGAAGCTCTTGGGTCATAGCACATATCCGATTCTTGTGCTAGGAGTCAAGGGTTCGCATCCCGTCTCAAGAGACAAAAATTTATTTCAATTAAATTGACTATCAATAAATTGAAATAGAGAAGGGGTCTAAATGGCCGCCAATGCCAAAAAAGACCTAAAATAAATTTTAAAAAAACTTATGAAGATGAGATATTTTCCATATTATCATTTAAAATTTTATTTATTATTATTATTTGTAATTCCTATTGGGATTCTCGTTTATTTATTTACCCGAGGTGCTTGCGTGCAGGAAGACACAGATCTCAAACCTAACCGGCCTCTGGCCGTAGCCATCTACCGGCATCCCGTGAAGTTACATCATTCCCTATCTCTAACTCCTCCTTCTGAGTTCGTTTGTAGCTAGTGACCTAATCCTTATTTCTGGTTTCACACGGTTTCTTTTATCCAATCTCTTCTATGTCACAGTTTGAGGAGGGACTCCCTCAGCACCGACTCCTTTCGAAGAATGCATCACTGAGAGGGGACCTTCCACAGAATGGGATGTCACAGCAACTCCCTCTCCTCGTAGAGTTGCCTGGGGGCTATTGTGGTAAAATCCAATATTCCAATCTAGAGCGTATTTGAGGATTTCTTTACATAAAATAAATATTTTTCTTTAATGAAAAAATCCCTCATGCCAGGATTTGAACACGCATCTTCTTTGTAGAAGCTAACACCCCAGAAGACTGAATCAGTGAATTTTATTTAAAACAATATTTCAATTAATGCCTACAATAGAGTGTTTAAATCTAAAAAAAAAGAAATTTTATATTTCCTGCAAGGGTGGAAGAAGGGGAGGGGGGATAATTTTAAATATCATGGCAAAAAAAGAAGCTATCGATATCAAAAGTTCAATCCATAGAATAAATTCAAGAATTCAATTTAAAAAAAAAAAAAAAAAAAAAAAAAAAACTATTCAG
The DNA here is from genome assembly GCA_023213315.1 of Euborellia annulipes. Lineage (NCBI taxonomy): Eukaryota > Metazoa > Arthropoda > Insecta > Dermaptera > Anisolabididae > Euborellia > Euborellia annulipes. The sequence goes on from JAKCPI010016152.1 coordinate 16,042, forward strand.
ATTTTAATTTACCTTTTTTTTTTGTCAAAGTTACATAGTTGTAACGTTAACCAATATTTTTTTTAAAATATAAATAACGACACACAATCTCTCTCTATCATCAATATTTTGGCAGGAAACTCTTTTGATTGAAAAATTAAAAAAAAAAAAGATTGATTGAAGATATATATAAATCGAACGTGTTCTTTTTATATATTTATATGCATCTGTGTGTGTATGTGGGTGGTTGAATATTTTTTTTTTTTAATTAAAATATAATTTTGAAATTATGAGAATGAATGGAAGGTGAAATGTTGATTTAATGAAAAAAAAAAAAAAAAAAAAAAAAACGTTACAAATGGGAATCTCTTTAGGCTTAGTTTTTTTTTTTTTTTTTTTTTTTCATTCATTCAAATCAATCAATCACACTCTTTAACTCCCTCCACTCTCTTCTCTCTCTCCCACGCACGAATTGAAAAAAGCTGGTGTGACTGGTCGCACAGCACACAACTTTCTCTCACTTTCGGTAGTCGAAAGTTGTGTTTTGTGCTTGTCACACCAAATTATTTGTGTCAACATATATTTAGTTTCCGCCGATATATTAGAAGTCAAGATGTAAAATTTATAAGTATAGGAAAATATTTATATTTTGATACCATGGCAACCATTTAGCCTATCTCCCCTATGAAGTACAAGAGTAAAGTGGTACACAGAAGATTTCAATGGCAAAATGAGAATATAAATTTTAAAGAGGATCTAAAAAATAATTGATTTTTGAATTTTAATCAAAATCGTTGGAGGGAATTTTAAGAAAATAGAAAAATAAAAACTGAAAAAATAGATCAGTAAAGTATTAGTACTCTTTGGCCGATTTTGATTAAAAGCTTATTTTCACGGTCCCGGGGCGTGTTTAACTTAAATATAAAATTTCAGCCTCATAGCTCAATTCCTTCATGCTTTAAATTGAACACACACGCCACCACACACATACAGACACCCAGACAGATCATGTCCACTTTTTTTTTTGGATTCAGGTGACCTCAAAACGTGTTTATCCATCATAATCTCGACATCGAATTTTTGACATGAATCCAATACTTTTTCTCTATATATACATATTACATATATACATAGGTAAGAGACAGTAAAATATATAGGCCTATATTTAATGTAAACAAATCCTGAAGCAGGCACTGGATTGGAAAATTGTATCTCACAACAATAGCCCCCTGGCGACTCTACGAGGAGAGGGAGTTGCTGTGACATTCTGTCCTGTAGAAGGGACGTAATGAAGGTTGCCTCTCAGTGATGCATTCTTCGAAAGGTCTAGGCTATACGCCAGTGTTGAGGGAGTGTCTCCTCAAACTAGGCTTCCTCTCTAGCATAGAAGAGTTAGGATAAAATGAACCAAGTTGAATCAGAAATAAAGATTAGTTCATTAGTTAGAAACGAACGAAGGAGGAGGAGTTAGAGATAGAAAATCAAGTAAATTCACGGGGAGTCGGTAAGAAGGTTACGGCAGAGGTGTGAAGTGTGTGTCTTCGTGCACACGAAAGCACCTCGGGTAAATAAACCGGGATCTTGATAGGAATTTCAAATAAATAAAAAAACAAATTGAAACTTAATATAAATTTGTTTTTTTTTTTTATCAGCGTTTTCTTTTGAGTGTAAAAAAAAAGAGATTTCAACCCTCATTTAAAACAATAAAAAAAAGAGGGTTCTTTGACACAATTGCTTAGAAACTTTAATAAGAGAGAAGAAGGCAATCATCTGAATAATTAGAGTGAAATTTTTGATGCGTGTTTTCTTCTTCGTCTTCTTCTTGAAGATTAGTGAATATTATAAAAGCGATTTTAGTCGAGGGGTTCTCTCTTGATGATGGCGCTAATTAAATCTTATTGGTATTGCACAACACAGAGACGAGAGAAACACATACTTATCTAACAAGATATTAAAGCTACAATTAGATTCTAATTGCAGTAACGCAAAATTTATTCAAACAACTATTTTTTGGCTAATTAAAACGTTTAAAAGCAGTTTATTTTTATGATGTGTGGGCCCACCCACGATTACACAGGCCAATAAAAAAAAAACTTTTGAGCTATTCTTTGTTATATGGGTATAAGGCGATTAAGATTGTTCGGAGCACTTATAAATATTAAAAGCTAATTTTTTAATATGTTATTAATCACTATCACGTAAGTATAAAATCATTTTTTCAATCAGATCTGACGAAGGGTTATCGTGTAAATAATTATTAAAAAATTGTGTGATTATATGTAGCGTATAGGAAATGTCGACGAAACGCACTCATATCGAATTATGTAGCCACTAGTGATTAAAGGGGGCTCGCTGGTGCAGTGGGCCAGGATGTCGCCTTCTACAAAGGAGATCCGTGTTCAAATCCTGGACGTGAGGGATTTTTCGTTAAATAAAAATATTTATTTAATGTAAATAAATCCTCAAGCAAGCCCTGGATTGGAATATTGGATCTCGCCGCAATTGCCTCCAGGTAACTCTACGGGGGGAGTGAGTTGCTGTGACATCCCGTCCTGTGTAAGGGACGTAAAGGAGATTCCCTCTCAGTGATGCATTCTTCGAAAGGAGTCGGTGCTTAGGGAGTTCCTCTCCAAACTAGGATATCCTCCCTAGCATAGAAGAGGTTGAATAAAAGGAACCGGGTGGAACCAGAAATAAGGATTAGTTCACTAGTTAAAGACAAAAGCAGGAGGAGTTAGAGATAAGAAATGATGTAACTTCACGGGGTTCCGGTAGATGGCTCCGGCCAGAGGCCGGTTGGGTTTGAGGTGTGTGTCTTCGTCCACGAAAGCACCTCAGGTAAATAAACGGGGATCCCGATAGGAATTTCAAAATAATAATTAGTATTACTGCTGAATGATCGAAAAGAGCGTGACGGACACACTTGAATATTCCTATTCTGAACCTATTCTACACGTCAGAGAGTTCTTAACATCTTTAGCAACTTAAAAAAAAAAATGAGATCGAGTTTTTTATTTTTAATTAACAAATAAATAAATAAACACTCAAAGCGTTTGTGTAGATGTCGATTTAGAGTTAAACACTTTTTAATCGATTAAATAGAAAAGAGCGAGAGAGAGAGGGTGGGGGGACGTGTGTGTATTTGACGTAAACTGATTAGTTTTTTTTTCGCTCTCTCTCTTTTTTTAATTAATGAAATTTTCTATTTACACTAACATCTATAAGTTTAATTATATTGCACAAAAAATAGTATTAAGGATACTAGCAGCTTCGCCCGCCTTTAGCCCGCCGAACCATTCTCTTAATCAAGTGTCGCAATTTTTTCAGTCAACTTTTACAGTCACAATTTAAGGCAATTTATAATAGAAATACATATCTTTTTTGTTTAACAATCTTATCTTAAAGGAATCTTTTTCCATATATGGACCCTGTTATGCAATAGTGTGTCAAGCGCCAAAAAAATTAAAAATTGAGTTAAGCACGGAATATTGTTTTAAATGCTATAATTAATAGTATTTTTTATGAAATATGTGCTAAAAAAAAGTTTAAATTTAATGTTACTTGCACAATTGACAAAAAAATTATATATTATCCAATGAAAACAAAAAACTTTAATGTTAATTTTATCAAATCTAGGTAGGTGGCGCTTGACACACTAATGCGTAAGAGGGTCGTTATATAGGGTCCGTCTGTCTATCTTGATCCAATCCGATCTCTCTTAGGAAAAAAAAATATTAAAAATTTAATTATATTACAATTTTTATTATATTTCATTTGATAGATTTAATTATTTAATTATTTTAATTTTAATTGGCTTTAATTTTTCATAAGACAAAACTCAATGCTTTACAATGGGCAATGGGCAAATTGATTATATGGAATTTTTCGCGCCTCCCCTTTTAAAGAATTTGGAGACTGGAGTATTTTTCCTGGAATCTCAATAACGTCCGCTATAAGAATGCAAAATTTCGTTTCAAATTTACGGGAAGTTGTTCAAACAGAGCGTGACAGACGGACATTCCGGTATTATATATAGGAAAAAAATTTTTTTTTATAAAAAACACACTTTTTTCCATTCACACTCACATTCCGCACACAGTCTTTTCGGCAATATAAGACTTTACGATAACCGTTATTATGAATACATATTTATTGGGGTCCAGGCATTTCCATTTAAGCCATTTGGTATCCAAATCATCGGACTGCCTGGGGTCCGAACCCGTGACTTTTGGTATACGAGGTTAGCATGCTAACCTCTACACCAGACCCCGAGGGCAAGAAGAAGATATACGCACGTTATTTAATGGAAACAAATCATTAAGCAGGCACTGGATTGGAAAATTGATCTCTCCATAATAGCCCCAACCAGGGCCGGAACTAGAGATTTTTTAAGGGGGGCAAAATTTAATTTGCCGCCCCCTCCTTAAAATTTTCTCTGATCTCAAAAATTTTTCTGCGAAATTTTTTTTTTTTTTTTCGCGGAATCAAATTTTCCCGTCCGAAAAAATATTTTACCTTTTTTTAGAGACGCAAAATTTGCCGCCCCCTGATATCTGCCGCCCGGGGCACTGCACCCACTGCCCCCCCTAGATCCGGCCCTGGCCCCAACTAACTCTACGAGGTGAGGGAATTGCTGTGACATCCCGTTCTGAGGAAAGTAGGTTCCCTCTCAGTGATATATCTTTGAAAGGAGTAGGCCGAGGGAGTCCCACCTCAAACTAGGACATCCTCTATAAAGGAACCAGAAATAAGGATAATTTCATTAGCTAGAAATGACCGCAGGAGGAGGAATTAGAGATAGGAAATAATGTAACTTCACAGGGTGCCGGTAGGCCAGAGGCCGTTGGGATTTGAGGTGTGTGTTTTCGTGCAAGAAAAGCAACTCGGGTAAATAAACGGGAATCCCGATAGGAATTTTAAATATTAATAATAAAGATCATCAATTCACCCTCTTGCGGAAGGAAAATAAATTTTTTTTATTTATTTCTACTATTTCACTATACAAATACATCCTTTTTTACTATCTATTTCCTTGTTTTATTCGACCATAATTAAGAAATAATAAAAATATTCAAATCAAGGTTGGGGGAGGTGGGGGGGGGGGAGCAATAAGGAAACATTTGTAATTTATATTGTTCAAATTCCGACTTCCGAGAAAGGTTCTGGTTAATGAAAACGTGTGTGTCTCATGCTCCGGGAAAAAGGCCCAAAAACCTGGGTTTTTTGAGGTCGATTGGATTGGAATTGGTCCAAACGGCAGGTGAAGGGCTCTCGAGTCAACTGGCAAAACGGTGTGTCTTTTGGGGACGTCTGAGAGTGAGAAGAGAGAAGAGAAAGATTTGAAGGCGATATATATCAGCGCTTGACTGCGAGGCGAGCCGGGCGAGTGGGCAAACCCAGAAGCACCGCAAGTTTCCCGGTAAAGTCAAAAGCACTTCATATATATATTTATAGTTGAATGAAAGCAATTTCGAAATAAGTAAAGAAAAAATAAAATAGACAGATGACGTAAATGAATAAACAGATAAATTCGCAAGCTTTAATTGAGTTTTATTAAATTTAAGGAAAAGTGAAGAGGAAGGGAAGGAGAGGAGAGAGGGAATGGGAGGCAAAGGAGGGCCAGCAACGAGATCCCAGGCCCCGGGGGGTCCAGACAGGACAATCAGGGGGTAGAAAAGGGGAAAGAAACCCCGAAAGGCCAACAAAAACTGGAGAAATACGTGGGCGGCGGCGATAAATCCGCAGGAAGAGGGGCGGAAGGTGGACCTCCGGCCACAGACAATCGGGAGCCGAAGATAAAGGAGCGAGGTGGGGAGAACATTCAAGAAACCCTGAACAAAATTTTGAGCAAGATCGAAATAGGAAATAGTGGCCTCGAAGAAGAGATTAGGAGACTGAGGGAGGATCTGAAGAGCGAGAGGGAGGAGAGAGTGTTGGAGAGACGGAGATGGGAAGAAAATATGGAAGCAATAAGGGGGGAACTGAACAATGTTAAATACAGACTCGAGATGTTAGAGAGGAAAGAAAGAGCAAACAATTTTATAATATATGGAGCAAAAGAAGAACTAGAAAGTGAAAATCTCGAAGAGACAGTCAAAGAAATCTGTACTGAAAGAATGGGGATCCAGGACTTCGAGATGAAAAAAACAGTAAGGCTGGGAAATCGGGGTGTAAATAGGGCAAGGCCGATCCTGGTAACAGTCGAAAACCAGGAAACAAAAAAGAAAGTATTTAGAGCAAAGAAAAAACTGAGAGGCACTCAAATATTTATAGACCCTGATCTGTCAAGAGAGGAGAGAGAGCATAGAAAAAAGAAGGCTAATTATGGTAAAGAAACTCAGAAGGGAAAACACCAATGTGAGACTAGTTGGAGACAAAATTTTAATTGAGGGCGTAACATATTGGCTCGAGGAAGGAGACAACTGGGAGGACGACAGGGTCGTGGAGTTAAAAAACGGCGGAAGAAGGACGCGGCAAGAGGAAGAGAGGGCCCAAGGCGAAGAGGAGGTCTAGTGGGAGATGAACACAAAACCGGACAGAGACAAATGATGATATGGAATACGGCTGGCCTATACAATAAAG